>ML275565.1:1387-21751 GCA_005239495.1 Nicotiana undulata
GAAAAATGTGAGTAGTGTTCAAGGAGGGTGTAGCCATTTCCCAAATGAGTATCTCACCTTTACCTAAACCTATATTACAAGCTTATAAAGTCCTGATGGGATCTCCAACCGAATATTCTTGAATGTGCCATGAATTAAAATAAGGGCAAGCCTATGGTATGATGTGTTGTAGCACTTGAAGTTTTTTTTTGTGAGTGTGAGTGTCTTGGTAAATATGTCCCCCGCTTTGTCTTCGTAAATATTGCAAGTGAGGACCTTCTTTCTTCTTAGTGAGGACACATGAACTGTGAGGCATAACAGTAGTTGAGTTCCTGAAGTCGGGTGCATGCGCACTCAACCGAAAGTAACATTTAGTCAAATTGATCGAGGCTCAAAGTGCACAAGTTGAGTAGTTTCCATATAAATAGTAGTAACTATTCATGACGGGTAAATGGATGAAATGCATGCTTGTAGTACTGGCACTTAACACTGTCCCTGGTCATAGTTTCTTCCGGTCTTGTAGTTAAGTCTAGGTTAGGATAGAGCCATTTTAGATGCATGGGGACAAGCAAGAGTTTAAGTTGGGGGTGTTGATGTGCCGGCGAATTGTGGCGCATTTAATACCAAATTACTTAAATTATAGTTTGTTTCAAGAACATTTGCCTTTTATACTTATAGAATTGTGACGTTTTGCAGTGCATGAGATGTAAAGACACAAGACCATGAAAAAAAAGCAAAGAAGCTAAAAAGTGAGGGGAGCAACACTAATGCGATCGCATATCTGACAAGAGAGCATCGCATAACTCAAATGCGAAACGCATTGTTACCCAGGGATCGCAGACCGCAACAGAAAAGATGGGCCAATCTCAACGGCTAAAATGCGGTCGAGTATGCGATCGCATAACTCACATGCGAAACGCATTGTTCGCCCTGGGATCGCAGACCGCACCAGAAAAGATGGGCCAATATCAAGAGCTAAAATGCGGTCGAGTATGCGATCGCATAACTCACATGCGTACCGCATACTTAACCACAGAATCTCCGATACCTGAAGATGCCCCAAGAATGCGATGTGAATATGCGGTCGCACATCAACAATGCGAACCGCAAATCAACAATGCGGTGACGACCAGGAAACTAGGGTTTAGTTATGCGATGAGAACAAGAAGAATGCGATGCGCATCCCTGATATGCGACAGGAATGCGATCGCATAACCTGTCTGCAGGGGTATTTTTGTCTGTGACCCACCCGACCTTTGGGCCAATATAAAAGGATTTACTTGGGTTTTGTGGGTCATTCTTGTCCAGTTTTTGAAGAACATTCCCCCATTAGAATATTCTCTCTTTTTGGAAGCATTATAACACTTCATTCTTGATTTGTAAGCATTCATGACACTCAATACTTCTAGCTTTTTGTCATTTATTATGAGTGGCTAGCCTTAAATACTAAGGTTGTGGACCCTAGATGGGTGTTATGTATTTGGGTATTTAACATTGAATATATGCATAATGGGTTGTTGATATTTATTTACTCTTCGGTATACATTTCTTGTTGATGATTGCAAATATTAACTTATGCCATAAATTCTTTCGTAGCTTGGAAAAGCGGGTTAGAAATGGTTAGGGTAAATATCAAAGACTCAAGACTTTCAACCTTGCTTAATAGAATCACTTAGGGATAAGATGGTTTTATTTGGCACAAAGTGATTTGGACTTCATCGCAACTCTTTTATATTTGGGAAAATTATAAAGAGGAAGTACTACCCTATTATTGGAAAATATTGGGTAGCCATCTAGAAATCAAATGCATATCAAGAACTTCCCATTAGAAATATATCATATTAATACCCATTTGCATTACACGTCATTAAAAGGGGACACAACTTTGGTTCACCCAATCATATTAACTACACTTTTAAAGAAATCTCATTGCTACTATTTTTATTGGTCTGTTATACAACCAACCCCCATCTTCCCATTTACTAATGGAATAGAATCACGATTTGAGTTAAGAATCACACTATCAAAGTAACATTTTCACACCTATTCCCTGTGGGATTCGACCCCAACCTTGTTGGGTTACTATATTTGACTTCGACCGCTTTACACTATTTTGAAGTGTAATTTGTGTGTATCAGCCATATGTCCGGCTCGAGTTTTGGATGACCGGGGAGTGTTTTGGCGTATAATGTGGAAGCTAGCATTTTTGAAGGAATTTCCTAAGTTTGGCTTGAAGAGAATTTCAGAGATATGGAAATCCGTTTGGGATTCCGAGTCTGGGAATAGCTTCGTATGGTGAATATGGAGTTGGGAGTGTGATCGGAAGTGAATTCGGATGTCCGTAGGTCATTTTGAAGCCGCTAAAGATAGAAAACTAAAGGTTTTTGAAGAATACGACCGGAAGTGGAAAATTTGATATCGAGGTCAGAATGCGATTTCGGAAGTTTGATCAGGTCCAAAATCTCGAATATGACTTGTGTGCAAAATTTGGGGTCAATCAGACGTGATTTGACAGGGTTCGGCATCGGATGTGGAAGTTGAAATTTCTTAAGTCTTAAAGATTTTGATTAGAGAGCGATTCGTCATATCGATGTTGTTTGATGTGATTTGAGGCTTTGAGCATGTCAGTGTTATGTTTTGGGACAAGTTGGTGTAATTAGACGGGGTCCCGGGGGCCTCGGGTGGACCCCGGGTGGCTAACGGATCAAAGTTGAAATTTGAAAAAAAGGGCTGAAGGTTGCTGGTGTCTGGTGCGATTGCACCTGCGAAGCTTTGGCCACAGGTGCGGAGCCGCAGGTGCGGCCTTGGTGCCTCAGGAGCGAAGGTGGATAGGCTAGGCTGGAACCGCAGGTGCAAGGGAATTTCCGCACCTGCGAAGGCGCAGGTGCGGCGTATGAATCGCAGGTGCGAGTTTTGGCTGGAGTCGAGGAAGCGGCATGTGCGGGAGATTGGTCGCACCTGCGGAATCGCAGGTGAGAAGAGGGGATCGCAGGAGCGGGAACTGCTGGGTTGAGTCAGGACCGCACCTGCGATGGAATTTCCGCAGGTGCGGAGCCGCAGGAGCGGCTATTGGACCGCAGTTGCGAAAAATAGGCCTGGGCAGATTGTTTTCAAAACGGGAATTGGTCATTTCTTCTCCCATTTTCATCTTGGTGAGGACGATTTTGAGGAGCTTCAAGAGGGGATATTCGTCATGAATCACAAGGTAAGTCACCTCTACTCATTTCAAGTTAAATACATGAATTAGATATGGACTAAGGCTTGGAAATTTGGGGTTTTGAAGAAAACCTAGAAAATTTGGTAAAAGTGGATTTTAGCCACGAGTTGAGCATGAATGTTTGAATAAATTGTATGTTTGGACTAGTGAAGGTATGGGTAAAGTATATCTTCGAGAAATTTCGGAATCCGGGCATGTGGGCCCGAGGTCATTGTGGTCAATTCACTAAGCGGAGTTGGGAATTTGTATAATTTGAATTGTTATCAAGTATTTGAGTATATTCTCATTAGTTTGCCGTTATTTGGCTAGTTCCGGAGCATGTTGCAATGATTCGAGTCGTCGAGAAGGCTTGGGAGGCTGTTTATTGAATTTCGGAGCGAGGTAAGTCTCCTTTCTAACTTTGTGATGGGGAATTGTCCCCCTAGGTGAACTAAATAAATATATGAAATTATTTGCGGGGGCTACGTACGCATGAGGTGACGGGAGTCTGTATGTAGCTACTGTTATGCCATGTCCCGGTAGTCTAGGACCCACTAGCATGCCTTAATTGTTATACCTGTGATTCTATGAATTATAATTGTCTGGTGATATTATCAAGTTAGTAATTGAATATTTTAAAGAACCTGAACTTAATTTCCTCAATCAATTGTTAAAAGAAAAATGGATTCTTCCTGGTATGATTGTGTTCCGGAGGTACCAGTGATGTTTAAAAACCTTAATAAAACTTGGCAAATAATTTTCCAGAAATGTTTTAAACTATATCTTCATGTTCACCTAAAGAGAATTTTATCACTTCTTTAAGAAGTCGTCTTCCTGATGAAATATGAAACTATTATGTGATTACGTGTACATATGAGCACCCGTGTCGCATGTATGATTCGTGAGAGGGGTAGACGTATAATTATGTCAACCGCGTCGCATGATCAATTCGCGAGCGGAGTAATAGATGCATCTATGGTTCGAGCCGTTCGACCCTCGGCAGTTCACAACTTATTATTGTTGGTCCGCGTCGTTCGACCCTCGGCATATGTGTGCATATGCATACTTTTTATGATTCATACTTGGTCATTGGTGTAAAGAGTTATAAGATTGCCAGCTAAAGAGAATAAGAATTTATATGTAAGAATGTGAAATAAGTCTATGCTACGTGTTCCTGATTATTATTAAACTGTCAAACTGAAATGACGAAAGTTTAAGGTGCTAAATGTGACTCAAATTGATATTTTTTATTCCCTTATCCTTATTAAATCTGTCTATGATATCCATGCTTAGTGTCTCACTGAAACAATACTAGACCGACTTATAGCAAGTGTCAAGTCGACCACTCGTCACTACCTCTCTGAGGTTAGGCGGGATACTTACTGGGTACACGTTATTTTCGTACTCATACTACACTTCTGTGCAATTTTTGTTGCACAGGTGCTCCTTGGGAATGTGATTGACTTGGAGACTTAGGCGGGCTGCATTATCCGGAGACGACCCGCAGCTGACAGAGTCTCCCTCTATGTATTGTATTTCATTTTAAACTCCTTGTCCAATTTGTATTTCGGACAAGTTTTGTAGTATTTGTATAAACTCTTAGAATCTGCTCATGCACTTGTGACACCAGGTTCTAGGATATGAATTTGGGTTGTGTTTTACATAAATGGACTATTGTTTCTCTTACAAAAAAATGAATTTCTATCTAATTGTTATGTATTAAAATGAAAAGTAACGATTCGAAAATGTTTAAAATAGGAATTTGTTTCAACTAATTAATGATTGGCTTGCTTGACAACGGTGTCCGGCGCCATCACGACCTTATGGATTTTGGGTCGTGACAACGTGGTATCAGAGCACTAGGTTCTCGTAGGTCTCACGAGTCATGAGCGAGTCTAGTCGAGTCTTGCGGATCGGTACGGAGACGTCTGTACTTATCTTCGAGAGGCTACAAAGCTGTTAGGAGTACTTCCCTTCTTGATATCCCATCGTGCGATTTGATTCCTCTCAGGCTTATGCCTATGCTTCTTCCTACTCAATCTTATACGTCGCGAAGCGCTTCCTATAATTGAGAGTTTGAGGAGTTTTAATGGGGCTACAGATACGGTGCGTGATGTTTTTCCATGCATAGTCGATTGGACTGTTGTTGTCGCCCTGCAGAAGAATATGATGTTATTTCAACTCAGTAGTTGTAATTGTGAGAGCCTTGAGGCTATGATCAGATAGTGATGATGTTTCGATTGGTTATCGCGCGATGTTGATATTGTGGTAGAATGCTTTCCCGTAGGATGGGGGTGATGAATGGCTTGAAGGGAGGTCTTCTCAGAGTGTGATTTCGAGATTTCGGTATTTCATTTCTGGCAGAGGAAATGCATTGAACTGTAAATAGGTCAGGTTTTGTGTGATAAAAGTAATGAAGCTTGGTGCCATCGAGCAAGGTGGAGTATTCACCCGTGTTGCGGTACCGATGTTTGATCGAATGGAACGTGTTAAGTTTGCCGGTGTCATAGTGCTTCGGTTGTATTGGGTTAAAGTGCTGTGAAGCAGTGTTGAAGTAGCAATTGTTATAGACCATTATGTGCGGTGGTTAAAGTATTGAATGAGCATTTCTAATGGAGGCAGCTCAATAAAGATGATCATCAGAGAGTTTGAAGTCGAGGTGATCTGCTGGCTCAAGAGCTACAGAGAATGATATTGATTGGAGGCCGCGAATGAGAAGCATGTGTTGAAGGAAGCCATGTGAAAAGTGTCAGGTAGCGGCTAAATCTCTAAATGTCAGGCGTCAGAGACGGAAGTCGGGTAGTTGCTTAAAGGAATGAGTCCAACTAAGTAAGAAGTGGCAGTATAGCCTATGAGCTCAGTAGTAAGGCGGTTGCTTGCCTTGAGGAGGAGTCGAAGTAATCTGAGAAGTTTTGTGGACAGGGAGTAGGTCGACAAGCTTAAACCGAAATAATGGTTATTCGGCGGAAGGCTAGATGCCACCGAGAGGAGTTGTTAGGGATGAAGAAGGATGAAGCATAGCTTGGAATCAGAAGATGTTGTCGCGCGCTTAGTGGATGTCCATGGGGAGCGGACGGACTAGTAAAGTCGGTGACGGAGGACAAGCTTAGGATGGTGGTCTCGATGTCGTAGAAAGTGTGTCTCACATCGTAGTGGAAGGTGTCGGTTTGTGAGTTTCCACAGGTGGGTTATCTTCTATGAGTAGGATAGTGGTAGTGGGGTGGCAAGTTTTTACGAGGGATCCCAGTAGCTAGTCGGTAGGAAGCATAATGTGTAAATGGTGCTAGGGAATTGAGTATTTGGGGAATGCTAACAAGAAAATTCGGAAGAATCGGACGGATTGGTTGAGCAAGGTCATGTCAGCAAAGAAGAAAAGATCTCAGCGATGTCTGGAGTGGTGCAGGGAGTAGCTTCGGGCTAAGTGGGGGAGTCCCACCACCTGCAGTTGGGTTGTAGGGTTGCGTTCTTATGGGATTGCAGAATTTCCAGTGTATCGGCAAGTTGTTACAACTAAGAGAAAGGAGTAAAGAGGTAATTGAGCATGGTATTTGATGAATATGCGCGAGGTTTGTCCTATTGGACAGGGGTTAGGCTTGGGAAGATCTAGAATTTATGCTTAAGGCATAGGCAAGTTGTAAGGGTAGTGACTCAGTCACGTGCTTCATTGAAGAGCATGTTCATGTGCTAGAAAAGCCTTGGAGTTGATTGTATTCGGGGCCAGCCAGAGTGGGTGACTCTCAGCAGTGGTCCTAGTGAATTCGAAAGTTTGAAATTGCGGTGTTTGAGGGTTTCAGGAAGCAGTATGATTAAGAATTGATCTTTTTCAGTATAATCTCTGAGGAGAAGGAAAAGTAGTTAGAGTGTTCTATGTTGTTTCAGCACGCAGGATAGTGTTGGAAGAGTGAGAGAAATAAAATTCGAGTTGTAGAAAGATTTTTAGGAATGTTGTGAGACGGGTTGCGGGATTTAGGAAACATGGTCTCGTGAATCAAGGTCACTCGGGATGAGTGAGGGTTGAGTTGCTATGAGTTGAAATAAGTTACTATTATCTTTGAGGCAATTAAAGATGATTAAAAGAAGATGGATTGGTTAGCCATGATGGAACGGCGCCTGTTTGGCAGTGATCAGTTCCTTCGGTATGATTGAGTATGTGTATGGTTTGTACAGATGTGTGTGGGGCTTGTCGAAGTCGTAATAGATTTCAATTGGAAGCATTCAAGTGTTATGGCCTGTCAGGTGTAGGCGAATCCCGGAAGGTTATGGTGGTTCAGTCCACTACTTAAGGATTTGCATATATTGTGAGGGTGAGAACTCACTTGTGTGTTGTTATGGTTCTCATGAATTAAGGTAAGTAAACGATTTCTATATGTGATGAAGTGTCACCCTATTAGTGGTTCAGGAGTTATGATGGAATTCCTATGACATCCATTATCGGCAAGTTAGGTGCAGTAAGAAGTATGTAACTGGAAGTAAGAATCGAGATTTGCAGTTCGGTGTTGACAAGGATGTCACAGGCTCAGAGGAGAAAGAACAAGGGATTTGAATGTCTAGAATAAACTGATGTTGTCTTCAGTGTCACCTTAGATCGGTGTTTGGTAAAGGAGGCTTTGTATCCGGATTACGGGTCCTTGAATTGTTTTGCATCCTTAGGGTGGTCGGTGGTAGGGATGTGCATACTGGCTACCTGTGTGAAAAGTCATGGGAGTGTGACCACAGGAAGATTATGTAAGTGTGACTTGTAGTCGCCTGATTGATTAAATATTTGAACCAAGTCTAAGGAAGTGAAATATTGCTTATTTGAGAATATATGCCTTAAAGGAGTTCGGTCCAGTTGGTTGTAGATTGTGGGGTGTTTGTCCCTGCTATGATGGTCGCTCTTGTGTAATATGAGAAAAGGGTGGGTTATTATGGACCCAGGTAAGGCTATCAGCCTAGTTCAGTGCGAGCAGAATCGGCTTGAAGTGAATGAATGGATTTAAACAAGATTATGAACTATGCATTAACCAAATTATGGGATTCATGCGAGTCAGATGTGTTCATTTCAGTATAACGCTTCTTGAGGAGGGGTGTTGGAATATCAGGCGTTGTCCTATCTTCGCCAAATTTATATGATACTATGATTGTGTCGTGCGAGCGTGAAATGACTTGATAAATTCTTATGTGCTAAGATTCCGCATAGTGATGGGGTTATGTGAGCAGGATGGCTCTCGAGATTCAGATTTTATATATCGCACCTCAGTTGTGCTTGAGTTTGTAGCATATGACTTTATCAGTCTCCCCAGAATAGTATTATGCACTTAGTGTGCTTATAGCTGGTATTCAGTAATGTGTAATAGCGAGCAATTCAGCTCCGTGTGTGTCTCCTTATGTGAGTTTCCTGATAGTATCGGGTGGCACGCCGCCACGGGTATACAATTTGAATCACGTTTCATGCCGCATCCACGTGATGCTGAGTGCGGTTCCCTATAATTATTTTCTTGTATTTTGCTTCCTGTATTCTGCGGAAGTTCATATTAGTTACGTGAGTCGAGTAGTCCCTTAATGAGTCATGTCTTGTGCATCATGTTCGAGTTGTGGCCTATCGGTACGTTGTGGCATCATCTGAGACTGCTGGTTATGCTTGGGATGATTGGTTATCTGAGCCGTCCATATTGGGTGAGATGAGATTTATGGATCAGGGATCGGTGCGATGAGCTTATGTGAAATATATCACAGCACAGTCACCATTATTTGGTTTGTAATGAAATGATAATCTAAGTCCAGAGAAAAGATGTCAATGTGTGGTTAACTCTGCAATTGGTTAGAAGTTTCTACACATCTCCTCTGTTACGGTGATATCGTCAGCGTTATAGCAGAATGTATGAAGGTATCTTATAAGGTGCCCTGAGAACATCAAATTCGTAGATTTCTGGCTATTGAGGTTCAGGGAGCGTCATTGTGGTCAGATAATGGACCATGCAGTGTATGGTGCTGATTCAGCAAAGACACGCAGTTGTGTTCTGGTGCCTCGTATGGTAGTTGATACGATGTTCAAATATTAGAATCAGGCATGGCAGAGAATTTCAAGTGTTGGAACTGAGTTCGGGACTTATTTTATGAATAAAAAGAGTATGTCTTTAGATTTGATCAAGCTTGTGTGCTCAACTGGGTTGTGGTACCACGGGCAGGTGCACGAGGAGCTAAACAATGATTTCAGATAACCCAAGAGAAGTTCTTGGCACGTTCGAGGACGAACGTCTGTTTAAGTGGGGGAGAATGTAACGACCAAACCGGTCGTTTTGAGCTCTAGCGCGTCGTTCAGCAGTTGGGGGTCATGAAAAGCTTCATTTAGAGTATTGTGACTTGTGTGTATGGTCAGAGTTGAAATTCAGAAAGATCGGAGTCGAATTGAAAGGAAAAATCTCATTTCAGAAGCTTTAAGTTAAAGAAATTGAGTAAGACTAGAAATTTTGAGTAAACAATCTCAAAATAAGGATCCGAAGGTTCCAGCAGGTTCGTATAATGATTTCGGACTTGGGCGTATGTCCGGCTCGAGTTTTGGATGACCCAGGAGTGTTTCGGCGTATAATGTGGAAGTTAGCATTTTTTAAGGAATTTCCTAAGTTTGGCTTGAAGAGAATTTCAGAGATATTGAAATCCGCTTGGGATTCCGAGTTTGGGAATAGCTCTGTATGGTGAATATGGAGTTGGGAGTGCGATCAGAAGTGAATTCGGATGTTCGTAGGTCATTTTGAAGCCATTTGGCTAAAGATAGAAAACTAAAGGTTTTTGAAGAATCCGACCGGAAGTGGATAATTTGATATCGGGGTCAGAATGCGATTCCGGAAGTTTGAGCAGGTCCGATTTGTCGAATATGACTTGTGTGCAAAGTTTGGGGTCAATCGGACGTGATTTGACAGGGTTTGGCATCGAATGTGGAAGTTGAAATTTCTTAAGTCTTAAAGATTTGGATTAGAGAGCGATTCATCATTTCAATCTTGTTTGATGTGATTTGAGGCTTCGAGCAAGTCAGTGTTATGTTTTGGGACAAGTTGGTGTAATTGGACGGGGTCCTGGGGTGCTCGGGTGGACCCTGGGTGGCTAACGGATCAAAGTTGAAATTTGAAAAAAAGGGCTGAAGGATGCTAGTGTCTGGTGCGACCGCACCTGCGAGGCTTTGGCCGCAGGTGCGACCGCACCTGCGAGGCTTTGGCCGCAGGTGCAGCTTTGGTGCCTCAGGAGCGAAGGTGGTTGGGCTAGGCTGGAACCGCAGGTGCGAGGGAATTTCCGCACATGCGAAGGCGCAGGTGCGGCGTATGGATCGCAGGTGCGAGTTTTGGCTGGAGTCGAGGAAGCCGCATGTGCGGGAGATTGGTCGCATCTACGGAATCGCAGGTGCGAAGAGGGGATCGCAGGAGCGGGAACTGCTGGGTTGAGTCAGGGCTGCACCTGCGATGGAATTTTCGCAGGTGCGGAGCCGCAGGAGCGGCTATTGGACCGCATGTGCGAAAAATAGGCCTAGGCAGATTGTTTTTAAAACAGGAATTGGTCATTTCTTCCCTCATTTTCATCTTGGTGAGGGCGATTTTGAGGAGCTTCAAGAGAGGATTTTCGTCATGAATCACAAGGTAAGTCACCTCTACTCATTTCAAGTTAAATACATGAATTAGATATGGACTAAGGCTTGGAAATTAGTGGAAATTTGGGGTTTTGAAGAAAACCTTGAAAATTTGGTAAAAGTGGATTTTAGCCACGAGTTGAGCATGAATGTTTGAATAAATTGTATGTTTGGACTAGTGAAGCTATGGGTAGAGTATATCTTCGAGAAATTTCAGAATCGGGGCGCGTGGGCCTGAGTGCATTGTGGTCAATTCACTAAGCGGAGTTGGGAATTTGTATAATTTGAATTGTTATCAAGTATTTGAGTATATTCTCATTATTTTGCCGTTATTTGGCTAGTTCCGGAGCATGTTGCAACGATTCGAGTCGTCGGAAGGCTTGGGAGGTCGTTTATTGAATTTCGGAGCGAGGTAAGTCTCCTTTCTAACTTTGTGAGGGGGAATTGTCCCCCTAGGTGAACTAAATAAATATATGAAATTATTTGCGGGGGCTACGTACCCACGAGGTAACGGGAGTCCGTGCGTAGCTACTGTTATGCCATGTCCCGGTAGTCTAGGACCCACTAGCATGCCTTAATTGTTATACCTGTGATTCTATGAATGAAAATTGTCTGGTGATATTACCAGGTTTGTAATTGAATATTTTAAAGAACCTGAACTTAATTTCCTCAATCAATTTCTAAAAGAAAAATGGATTCTTCCTGGTATGATTGTGTTCCGGGGGTACCAGTGATGTTTAAAAACCTTATTAAAACTTGGCAAATGATTTTCCAGAAATGTTTTAAACTATATCTTCATGTTCACCTAAAGAGAATTTTATCACTTCTTTAAGAAGCTGTCTTCCTGATGAAATATGAATCTATTATGTGATTACGTGTACATATGAGCACTCGTGTCGCATGATCGATTCGCGAGCGGAGTAATAGATGCATCTATGGTTCGAGTCGTTCGACCCTTGGCAGTGCACATCTTATTATTGTTGGTCCGCGTTGTTCGACCCTCGGCATATGTGTGCATATGATAAATACTGCATACTTTTTATGATTCATACTTGGTCATTGGTGTAAAGAGTTATAAAATTGCTAGCTAAAGAGAATAAGAATTTATATGTAAGAATGTGAAATAAGTCTATGCTACGTGTTCCTGATTATTATTAAACTGTCAAACTGAAATGACGAAAGTTTAAGGTGCTAAATGTGACTCAAATCGATATTTTTTATTCCCTTATCCTTATTAAATCTGTTTATGATATCCATGCTTAGTGTCTCACTGAAACTATACTAGACCGACTTATAGCAAGTGTCAAGTCGACCACTCGTCACTACCTCTCTGAGGTTAGGCGAGATACTTACTGGGTACACGTTGTTTTCGTACTCATACTACACTTCTATGCAATTTTTGTTGCACTGGTGCTCCTTGGGAATGTGATTGACTTCGACACTTAGGCGGGCTCCACTATCCGAAGATGACCCGTAGCTGACAAAGTCTCCCTCTATGTATTGTATTTTATTTTAAACTCCTTGTCAAATTTGTATTTCGGACAATTTTTGTAGTATTTGTATAAACTCTTAGAATCTGCTCATGCACTTGTGACACCTGGTATCGCATGGTATCGCACGATTTCCCCATGGTTATGGCAAGGCACTTTGAGTAATTGATGTCGAATTTCGCATGATTATTGATTTTGAGCAAGGTGGCTTGGAGTATGTCATGTGGTCCAGCGGTTGGATGGGATCACGCTTTGCAGCTCAGTTAGGTAGAGGTATGATCCTTGGTGTCGGATTTGTGTGATATGGGTTCATGATGTGTATCAGACTTTTAGCATGATGTGGTAAGGGCAAGTGTTAGTGGCAGTATAGTCCTCTCGTCTAAATCTTCTATTTTATGAATTGAGCTCCTCGGATGTTGTTTTTGAGTACACGAGTTGCACAAGTTATGGCTTTGGAGGGTATTGATGCTGATCGGACGAATGGTTGTTGGTTTCTACGTGTTTTGCTCATCATCGGCACCATATGAAAGTGTTAAAGCAAGGCTTTGTTTGATAAGAGGTTAATACCGGTATTGGGTTGTTATAAACAACTATTGTGATTAGGAGTCATCGCTATGGGTGGTTGAATCATGTGGTATATTATGTGATTTCATCTTGTGTTGCGGATATGGCTTGATACAGCGGGTTCAGACTACTTCAGCTTATAGTTGTGGGATTTGAACTTGTAAATCATTTCAGAAGTGGAACTTGGTTCTAAGGTTTATGGGTCAAGGTTGGATTTCGAAATTTCAACTATGTTGTGCTATTAGACCTATATGGGGTAGAGTGACGCGGGATCACCTACGAATATGTGCATCATAGGTTATAGAGCAATTTTGGTGGAGTTTGGGACAACTCAAGGCACATTCGAGGACGAACGTATGTTTAAGCGGGGGAGAATGTAACGACCCGGTCGGTCGTTCCGTAGAATTTTCTTTTTTATTACTGTTTCTGCCTTGTCATAGCTGGGTTATACTGTTCATGATGTGTCAGAGTTCTTGGGTTCGGAGGGGTCATAGAAGAAATTGAAACACTTAGTCTCTAAAAGTAGCTTTAGAGTTTGAAAAGTCAACTGAGAGTTGACTTATTGGAAAACGACCTCGGAATGAAGATTTTATGGCTCGGATAGCTTTGTTAGGTGATTTGGGACTTAGGAGTGCACCCGGAATACTTTGGTGATATCCGGTGTAGAATAAGGCTTGAAGTGGCGAAAGTTAGTTTTTGGCAATTTTCAGTCGGCAGTGGGAAATAGGCTATCGGGGTCGGAATGGAATTCCGACAATTGGAACAGGTTCGTAATGCCATTTTGGTTATGTCTGCAAAATTTCAGGTTAATCAGAGGCGTTTTGGATAGATTCGGCGTAGTCGGTGGAATTTAGAAATTTGGAAGTTCATAGGCTTGAATTTGATGTGATTTTGGTGTTTTTGCGCTATTTTTGGTGTTTCGAGGGCTTGGCTAAGTTCAAATGATGTTATGGGGTGTGTTGGTATGTTTGGTTGAGGTCCCGAGGTCCTCGGGTGTGTTTCGGATGCTCAGACGGGCATTTTCGGGCCTTAGGAGATTGCTGTTTTCTGGTTTTTTATGCAGCAGGTATTTCTTCTCTACGATCGCGTGAGAAGCATCGCAATCGCGTAGCACAAGTTGAGGAGGGAAGGATTTTACACTCTATGATCGCATGAGTGTGTTCACAATCACAGAGGTTGGGCAGCTTAATCATTGCGATCGCATGAGTGTCCTTTCATTAGCGTAGAGGAAGTAAAGCGTCAAGTGTGAGCGTATCTCTACGCGGTCATGTGAAGCAAATCGCGATCGCGTAGGTTGATTTGGTTGAGGTCTGCAATCGCGGGCAGGTTCTTGCGTTCACGTAGAAGGATTTTTGGGGGCGTGTTGGTTACTCTCTGCGATCGCGACTGGAAGTTCGCAATCGCGATGAAGGAAATTGACCTGGACAGAAAGTTAAAAGTTCAAAATGAGGGTTTTTAGCCATATTTCAAAAACCCCATTAGAGAGCTTGGGAGAAGGAGGTTTTGGAGAGATTTTCAGTGGGAATCTTGTGGCAAGTGTTCTTCAATCACTTTTAGTCTAATTTCACGAATAAGTATTGATTTTTACCATGTAAATTGAGGAATTAAAGTCGAAATTGGGGAAAAAGGGGACGAAAAGTTTAGAAATGCTTTTGATGATTTGAATGGGTATTCGAGGTCGGATTTTGGTAAATTTGATATGGGTAGACTCGGGAAAAGATAAGGACTGCAGTTTTGTAAATTTTAACAAATTCCGAGATGTGGGCCCGGGGGTCGGGTTTTGACCAATTTCTGGATTTTTGTGTATTTTAGATAAATTTCGATTGGGCTTCATTCCTTAGCATATTATGATGATATTCATCTGATTGTTGGTAGATTTTGATCACTCGGAGGCCGAATTTAGAGGCAAGGGCACTGCAGAGTAGTATTTTAGCCGGTTTTGAGGTAAGTAACGCTTCCAAACTTGGAATTGAGGGTTCAAAACCCCAAACTATCTGATATTTGATGTTAATAAAGGTGACGCACTTGCCAAGTGACGGGCATGCGAGCGTACACCGGATATTTGTAGCCTGGCTCATCCCACCACACTGCCTAATGGTTATCTCAGGTTGATATTGGTACTGTGAAGTTTGTGTTTACCTTGAACGCAATAGAATCATGCTAAGTATAAATGTTAAGGCTTTACGCCGATATGTTTGTGACATGTAGTCACCTAATTGATTGAAGATTTAAACCAGAATGGTCGATTATTGTTGTCTCTGTTTATGATTATTGTTTCCATGTACGCAGTCCTGTTATAGTATATTTCATGCCTCAGTCTCAGAAATTTTTAATTACATGCATACTTATCATTGTTTGGGCTGATTTATACATCTGTGAGCCATATGAGTGAGACTAGAAAAAAGGTATTGACTGAGTGAGGCCGAGAGCCTGGTATTGAGACAGTTATGAGATTGGACTGCACACTGCAGCGATCATTTAATCATGCCTTCGCTGGCTTGATATAGCTCTTGGGCTTATAGGAGCCCCTCGGAGTCTTTACACCCCCAGTGAGCGCACAGATATTTAGGGACGGATCTTCTCTGGATAGGGATCTTGTCCAGATGATATGTTCCGGAGATGGACCTTCTCTGTGGTGTTTATGTTCCGGAGATGGATCTTCTCCGTGGTGTTTACGTTCCGGAGATGGATCTTCTCCGTGGCGCTGGATTGGCCTTTTTCCTCAGTACTAGGTGACTGTGTCACCTGTGTTATGTAATATCCGGGATGGACCTTCCCTGAGTCGGAAGGCCAGATTTTAGTACTGAGTGGACTACCTTATGAGAGTTTGATTACTGAGTCCACGTCATTCTTGATTCTATATGAATCCATGCAGGTATGCAGGGCTACAGACAATAATGGATGCATCTTGTTTATTTTCTAATATATTACCGTCATGTCCAAGTTATATAATGTTGTTCATAACTATTGGAGGTTTAGTCTGTCACTACCTCTCAGCCCTTAGTTTGGTTTCGTTACTACTAAGTTGGTATACTCACGTTACCCCCTGCACCTTGTGTGCAGATCCAGGTACACCGAGATTCAGCTTTGGACAGCGAGTAGCAGCAGTTTCATTAGAGTTGACGAGGTAGCAGCTGGCGTCCGTGATCTCGTCATCCTTTTCCCTTTCTACCTGTCGTATTTATTTTAGACTCTGATAGTCAGTTTTCCCTCTTGCTACATTTATGTATTAGCAGCTCATGACTGTGTGACACCGAATCCGGGAGTTGTAGATTTTGGGTTTTTTGTTTCATAAGCTTCTTTTAAATACAAATCTTTAGTATATTTAACTTCAGGCAGTTGAAAAATGGTAATTTACTTAATAAACGGTTCATGATTAGTTACAATAGGTGGATGTCCTGGTTTCACGATAGGCGCCATCACGACTCCGAAATTGGGTCGTGACATGTCTTATGTGCCATATATATATGTCATCCGCATGCTTACCATTCGTACCAAAATCCTCAACCCAAATCAAGTGTTCATTTTTCAAAATGTTTGTCTATACTCAAGAATTACGGATAAATGTTGCACAAGGACTTAACAAAAATCACACGGATATGTGCTCATGAAATCTCTATGTGACTACGAGCGATTTAAGAAATTTAATATATCAAGAATAAGTTTGCATGCCTTCGTAAGTAATCATAATATTAGGCATGATTCAAACATGAACAAGAAAGCAAACGAAGTCATATAAGTCAAATAAATTATGAACTAAATGAGCTTATGGTAAAAACAAGCCATAAGGTATTTCAACTCTATCACGGTCGTGATATAAGCTCGGTAAGTGCATATACGCTTTCCACCACGTACATACACCAACTCAATACCTTAAACACATAATAATCAAGTCCAATCCTAGGGGTTTCTCTCTTAACAAGGTTAGCCAAGAGACTTACCTCCACTTGGTAGCCTAAAATTCGTCAAAAATGCCAAATCCTCAAAAATCTAACACCAAACGACTCGAACCTAATTAAATATAACCCAATAACATCAAACAAAGCCATAAAAATCGAACCCAAACAATAAAGATTGAATATTTAATCAAATACACAAAGTTAACCAAAAAGTCAACATGGGTCTGCCGGACAAAACTCATAAATTCCGAACACCCTTTCCAATTCGAGTCCAAATATACAAGTTTCATCCAAAATCGCCGCCTCAATTATTTTCTTCCCAAAAGTTTTGCTAAAAATACCCAAATTTTACTTAAACATCCATGCTTTTAGGTGTAAAAATCCATGGAAAATCATGGTATAAAATCAAATCCAGGTGTAAATTTCCTATCTCCAATGATGTAGTAAAATAACTCTTCAAAATCGCCCGCTCTCGAAGTTAGGGACGCAAAATATAATAAAGTGGGTTAAATCCCGAAATTCTAACTTAAAGTGGTCCGCCCAAGCATACCCTTCGGGAATGCGGCACCTGCTTCGTGTTTGCGTAGCACACACTGCCTCCGCCCTGAAAACGTTCTTCGTGAATGAAACAGGTGTCCCCCGAACGTTAAAGCCGAAAGCCCCTCCTGTTCGCGAACGTGAAGGTCTACCGCCTAACTCAGCTTCCTTTTTCGTGAATGTGGTTTCCCCTCTGCGAACACGAAGAGCAAAACACTCAGCTCACAAATCCTTCATTGCGAATGCGGCACCACCCTAGCGAACACAATGAACACCAGACACCAGCAAAAAAGCTTATGCCTCAACTCAAGGAAATGGTCTGAAATCACCCGAAACACACCCGAGCCTTCCTGGACACCATCCAATCAAGCCAACAAGTTCCAATATATAATCCATACTTATCCAAATTCTCAAAAGGCAAGAAATTACATCAAAACCAAGAATCAACGATCAAAACACATGTTAAGCTTCTCATAAATTCAATGATTTCCATCCTTCAATCTAAGCATCCATTTCAAACCTAACCAATCTTTAATGAACCCAAAATGTCACGACCCGAATTTTCCACCGTCGGGACCGTGATGGCGCCTAATGTTGAACCCGCTAGGCAAGCCAACGTGAATATTCAATTTACTTTATTCCTTTATTATTAGCAGTAAACATATGAAATACAACATTAACATGAATAAAAGTATAATTAAAAAAGGTATATAACTCAATCCAATCTCTTTACGAAATTTCACAAAAACCAAATCCTAGAATATTGGAGTCACAACTCACGGACTGTCTATGAATAAAACATATAAAAGGTCTGAAAGAAATGAGTACATCTGTTTCTGAAATAGCTAGAACAGAATACAAAAGAAATAGAAGGGGACGCCAATAGGACTACCTCGGTGTCTCCACGTGAACTGAAGACAACCTCCCCGACCTAATATCTGTAGGTAACTGTACCGGGATCTGCACAACAAAGATGTGCAAAGTGTAGCATCACTACAAGCGACCCCATGTACTGAGTAAATGTCGAGCCTAACTGTCACGACCCAAATCCTAATTTAGGTCGCGATGGCGCCCAACAACGGGATTAGGCAAGCCGAAATGAATTACACTAGGGGTTATGTGATGACCCAAAAGGTCATCCTAAGTAATTCTAGCTAAATCTGTGTTTCGAGGCCCCGAAAGCCTCCATTAATCTCACCTCGATGTGCGTGCACAGCCCGGGCGTGTAACCAGGAAGTCTTTATGTTGAAATTTGATGAAAAATAGAATTTATGATAATTAAATGAATAAAGTTGACTATGGTCAACATTATTGGTAAACGGACCCAGACCCGTGATGTGACGGTCCCGGAGGGTCCGTAGGAAAATATGGGACTTGGGCGTATGCCCGGAATCGAATTTCAAGATCCCAAGCCCGAGAAATGAATTTTTAAAGAAAATTGTTTTCTAAAAATAATAAAGGAATTTAAAAATGAATAATTATGTGAAAACCATGTTACCATGCCCGTATTATGGTTCCGGAGCCCGGAACAGGTTTATTATATGTTATGTGAGTTATCTGTAAAATTTGGTGTAAAACGGACTTGAAATGACGTGATTCGGACTAAAATTGGAAAAAGTGAGTTTTATGAAGTTTTAAGAAAATTCTAAGAGTTTCGAGGTTTAATTCGATGAATTTGATGTTATTTTGGTGATTTAAAAGCTTGAATAAATCTGTAGGATGTTTTGGGAGTCGTGTGTGTTTTTAGTTTTGAGCCCCGAGGGCTCGGGTGAGTTTCGGGTAGCTAACGGGGTGTGAAAACATGAAACATCTGGTGTAATGTTGCAGGTTTCTGATGTCTGGTGTGATACCCTTCGCGAACACGGCCAAGGACTCGCGAACGCGAAGGGTAAATAGTGTGGCTTGGGTTTTGTTCTACGCGAACGCAGGGGTACGGGCGCGAACGCGGAGCTATGGGGGGAACTGCTCTACGCGAACGCGACGCCCCTCTCGCGAACGCATAGTATTATAGGGTGGGGTCTGGGGTCAGGTAGGTTGTTCTTCGCGAACGCGGGCAGAGGCACGCGAACGCGGAAGGTTAGGGAGTCAGACCTATGCGAACGCGGCCCTGGTTCCGCGAATGCATAAGTCCCAGCAGCCAACCCTTCGCGAACGCGGCCAGTGGCCCGCGAACGCGAAGGGTAAATCCCTCCAGTGATTTTAATAACCCAAAAACATAACCATTTTCGGGATTTCTCCCATCTTTCACAACTCTTCTTCCTCCCCATCCCACCTAGGCAAATTTTGAAGAACTTTTCCTCCATAGCTCCATAGGTAAGTATTGTTAACATCATTTCCTCTTATTTTCATCAACTAAATACTATATTCTAGGCCTAAAATCATGGAATCAAAGTAGGAATTAGGGATTTTAGGTAGAGTTGGGTTTTTGAGAATTTTGGGTGATTCAACCTCAATTTGGGGTCGAATCTTAAAACAAATTATATATTCTAACTCGTGGGGTTATGGGTGATCGGGTTTTGGTCCGAGCCTCGTGTTTGGACCAAGCAGGCCCGAGGTCAAATTTTGGAATCTTAGGAAGAATGCTTTGAAATAAATAATTAGGCTATGGGTTTGATTTATTGAGCCATTTTGATATACTTGGGTTGATTATGTCTAGATAATACTGTTCCGAAGTCGGATTCTAAAGGAAAGGTTGTGATTGAGGCTTGACTTGCATTTTTGGAGCCAAGGTAAGTGTTTGGCTTAACCTTAGCTTGAGGGATTAGGTATAGAGTCTTATTTGCTATGTGTAATTCATGTCAAACATATAGGCGGGGTGACGAGTGCCTATATGTTGCGGTCAAGCATGCCCCTGAGTCAATTGTGATGAATCATAACGTATTCTTATTATTCTCCGTACTATGAGTAATTGGTGGTTTAGAAGTGATACCTTCATATCGTTTCATGACATAGGGAGTTATTGTGTTAATTGTTTCGGTTGAGGCTTTTACTGTTGAAATTGCATTGCGGATGCGAGGTTGGTTAAAGCTGAGTCCCTTGCCGGGACGGTAGAATTTTATTGAGTATTTCCATACACTTGAGACTTCTTATTGTTGATTTTCA
>ML275566.1:0-46929 GCA_005239495.1 Nicotiana undulata
ACCATTATGTTCCCACATCTTTCTTCTTTGATATACCACCTGATTGCAATGCTTTGTTCGTGGTCTGCAGTGCCTCAAACTTTGTCACCATCATGCTTTTATTACCTTCTTCAATCCTTTCTCCGAGCTTGATGATATCGGAGAACTTATTGTTCTCAATAACCATCAACCGTTCATAATATTGTGGATCTTGTTCCCTGACAAAGAATTTGTTCATCTGTTCCTCGTCTAATGCTAGTCTAACCTTGGATTCTTCCGACCTCTACCGAGTAGCATACTCGCAAAAAGTCTCAATTGGCTTCTTCTTTAAGTTCTGAATATAGAAGGCATCCGGCGCATTCTCCGTATTAAATTTGAAACTATCCATGAAGTCGGACACCATGCTAACCCAATTGGACCACTTCTTAGGATTTTTGCTTATGTACTAGGAAAGAGCATCTCCGGTAAGACTCCTCATGAAGAGCTTTATTCAAATACTTTCATCTTTTCTGACCCCCACGAGCTTGTCACAATAAGTCCTCAGATGAACCTTGGGATCGCCTGTTCCGTCAAACATTTCAAACTTGGGAGATTTGTAACCCTCCGGCGGTTCCACATCTGGTTGGATGCACAAATCCTCATTGTTCAAACATTATATCCCTTTACCCCCTTCAACACTACTCGACTAGTTAACTTCTTGAGCTCCTCAGCCATGTNTCGTCAGGATACTTGGAGACCTCGCTAGGAAAATAGAGTTAAGACAAAGAAAGCCAGAGCCACAGAATGGGAGGTATCGACCTTACGACAAAAATCAAAAGAGCATCACAAGGGCCAACGAGCCCTGAGCTAACATTAAAACGGACAAAAGCAGGGTAGCAGACAAATCTAGGTCAAATAGGGGCACATAGCCAGCAGGGGTGCTCCACTCAAACTGGTGCAACTTCAGGTGCAACGCTTCGAGCATTTTATCATCCATGGGTAAAATTAAGGATACCAAATGGCCAAATACCATATTGTCAGACCCTTCTCAGAGGGACCCCATCCTAATATGCGAGTTTCACGGCACTCACGGTCATCGAGCTAAGGATTGTAGGCATCTTTAGAAAGAAGCAACCCGGTTAGCTAGCAAAGGGTATCTACGAGGATTTGCTTGCGGACAAGTCAAGGATCTCCACTCGGGAAAAGTAGTAGCTCGAAGGGATGAAGCAAATAGCTCCATCACTCCGTACACATGATTTNGAGGTGCAGGAGGATTCTGTGGGCATTTATTGAGTGTGTTTGGAGATGGTGTGGGGTTCTCGGTGTTTGGTGATTGATATCTGGTATGTTGAGTGTGACGAGGAAGTTTTCTAAGCTACGAACCTACTCAAGGTCACCCTGAAGTTTGAGTATTTTCAGCTTAAGTTGTGACACCACATCATTTGGGGCCTGAGTACCCCACCCATCGGAAGCTTATGCATTCCCATCATGTGCATTGTTATCCTTTCTGATGCCGTTCATGTGTACAACTAAAAATTGGAAGATCAATTTTTGTTTGTATTACGGCATTTGGCAGTCCATCCCCGCAAGATTCGAAATACGATCCGGCCTCGACCACATTGACCTCGAGGCAGCATAGGCCCGGGATAGACGTAGGGAAATGGCATAGAGATCGAGGCAGATAGCTCTGTACCAAAGTACGACTCCGTATCTGGGCATTAATTAGTCGAGTCCATCAAAATATTTGTAATAAATGCTAGTGTACTATGTTAGGTCCTCCTCTCCTTATATATAAAGGGGACCCTTGTCACTTTGTAAAAAATATACAATACATTGAATACAAGACACAAGAAAATTCTCTGCTCTAATATCGAACATCCTCTATTCCTCTTTGTTATCTCATTTACTTGCATTTATTGCTTGCTTTTACTTGCTCTTCATTTATATCCTATCATTGATCATACATAGTGTATTTCAAGGCCTATAAGCTTGAGAAATCTCCCTCGACCATTCGAGCTAGGCCCGAA
The DNA here is from genome assembly GCA_005239495.1 of Nicotiana undulata. NCBI lineage: Eukaryota > Viridiplantae > Streptophyta > Magnoliopsida > Solanales > Solanaceae > Nicotiana > Nicotiana undulata. Next base: position 1,986 of record ML275566.1, read on the forward strand.
TCTCGGTCCCAAGGACCCCCGAGATCGACGTCGAGCCTTCGACTTAAGGCGTTCTAGTTTGCTTTCCTTTAACTTCTTAATAGCTTTCTCACTGTTCTCTCCTAACACATTTAGCTATAACCGTTCAATAACTGGTATCAAGATAAATCACATATTTTTAGAACCACACAACTAAATATAATTGTAATTACTATTTTCACGGTAAACAATTTGGCACCCACTGTGGAGCAAAAAAAAATAGTGATTGTTTTGGTGATGGTTCATTGAAAAAACACAAGTTATCTTTTTACACTTTTTCTTGTCCAAAGAATCTTCAATTTCAGGTCAGAATGTCCGACTCAGTAAGTGCATGAAGAACTAGCAGCTTTGAGGGATTTGGGAGAAATGATGTGCGTGTTCCGAATGCCGGTGCGCCGCTGCTGGGATTTCGCGCCATAGCAAAGCCGTCCCCCGAGAGGACAGACTCAAACAACGGCCGGTGCGACGACATCAACCTTCACACCAACTGCAACGCGCATCCAAAAATCTTGCAAGAGGAGCGAGACACCACATTTCAGAAGAACGGGGAGGACAATCTTCAAATGATCCTCGAAATACTGCAGGCGCAACAAGCAGCGATAACTCAGCTACAGAACTGTCAAAGAACTTCGAGCGCACCAGTAACAACCCCCCCCCCCCCCCCCCCCGACGCCCCCAGCCACGACACAAAAAAAGAAAGGACAAAGGGGGGCCATCACGTCCAGANGCTAACATTAAAACGGACAAAAGCAGGGTAGCAGACAAATCTAGGTCAAATAGGGGCACATAGCCAGCAGGGGTGCTCCACTCAAACTGGTGCAACTTCAGGTGCAACGCTTCGAGCATTTTATCATCCATGGGTAAAATTAAGGATACCAAATGGCCAAATACCATATTGTCAGACCCTTCTCAGAGGGACCCCATCCTAATATGCGAGTTTCACGGCACTCACGGTCATCGAGCTAAGGATTGTAGGCATCTTTAGAAAGAAGCAACCCGGTTAGCTAGCAAAGGGTATCTACGAGGATTTGCTTGCGGACAAGTCAAGGATCTCCACTCGGGAAAAGTAGTAGCTCGAAGGGATGAAGCAAATAGCTCCATCACTCCGTACACATGATTTGCGGGGGAAACGATGCCCCATATGGGCTTGTGATTAAGCGGGCGAAATATCGATCGCGACGGCGGGATAGATTCAGAGTCGCGCACCCGGTGACATCCTCATATTATGTGACGGGGATCCTGACATCTTGCCTCAGCCACACAATGATGTGCTGGTAATTTTTTTCTTATTGAATAATGTTCAAATTAAACGCGTTCTTGTGGATCCATGTAGCTCTGCCAACGTTATCAGGCGGAAGTAGTAAAGCAACTTGGGATGCTCGGTCGAGTAATACCTACTTCCATAACTCTCAACGTATTCAACATGGCTGGTAAGACGACGAGAGGGGAGATCACACTCCCAATCAATATGTCTGGAATTATTCAGAACACTAAGTTCTATGTCATCAAATGGGACATGAGGTACAACGTGCTGCTTGGAAGGCCATAGATAAACTACATGAGGGCAGTACCATCAACTTTGAATCAAATGATGAAGTTTCCAACGGAGAACAGTGTAAAAACCGTATATGGAGAGCAGTGTGCAACTAGAGAGATGTTTGCTATTCACAATGACATGCCAGCGCCAGCACCCTCCACCTCGAAGAAACCGGAGGGGGAGACGACCTCGGAAGATGGCGGGGATGACTTCCTCACCCCCGTACTTTCGTCGCCCCCAAAGAATTGGAGATGACCAAATCGACGATCGAAGAGTTAGAGCATGCAGTCCTAGCCAAGCAACCTCCGGATCGAAAGGTATACTTGGGAACGGGGCTAACCCCCGAACTCAGGATTAATTTAATTCAATTTCTTACCAATAATATCGATTGTTTCACTTGGTCCCATCTATACATGACAGGGATTCCACCCGAGATAACCACACATCGGTTAAGCGTCGACCCCAGATTCAAGCCAGTGAAGCAGAAGAGGAGGCCCTAGTCCGAAGTAAAGCATGCGTTCATCAAGGACAAGGTAACAAAACTCTTCAAAATCCGCTCTATTAAGGAAGTAAAATATCCTGAATGTGATCGATGCTACGGCCGGGCACGAGACACTTACCTTTATCGATGCCTACTTAGGGTATAATCAGATTCAAATGAACCCCGAAGATAGGGAAAAGACTTCGTTCATCACGCAGTATGGGACGTACTGCTACAGTGTCATGCCCTTCAGGATGAAAATTGCTGGGGCCACATACCAGCATTTGGTTAATAAAATGTTTGGAAGCCAAATAGGAAAGTCCATGGAAGTATATATTGATGATATGCTTATCAAGTCTTTGCACGCAGAGGACCATCTAACCCATTTGAAGGAAACGTTTGATATCCTTAGTAGCTACAACATGAAACTCAAACCCGAGAAGTGTGCTTACGAGGTAGGGTCAGGGAAGTTCCTGGGTTTCATGGTGTCAATAAGAGGAATCGAGATCAATCCTTACAAAATCAAAGCCATAAAAGAGATCACGGTGGTTAACAGCGTGAAAGTTATATAGTGGCTCACCAGGCGGATAGGAGCCTTGGGACGGTTCATATCGAGGTCATCATATAAAAGTCATCAGTTCTTCTCTCTACTCAGAAAGAAAAATAGCTTCAAATGGATCCCTGAAGGCCAAAATGCTCTGGAAGAATTGAAGTGGTATTGTCGAGCCCACCTTTGTGTCATAAAGGAGGGCGAGACATTATATATTTACCTGCCTGTATCGGAGGTAGCGCTAAGTTGTGTGATGGTTTGAGAGGAGAAAGGTACACAATTCCCTGTCTATTATGTGAGTCGGACCCTGGGCGACGCCGAAACTAAGTAGCCTCTCCTGGAAAAATTATCCCTTGCGTTAATTAGCGCATCTCGGAAATTGACCTTATTTTCAATGTCACCAAATCTGCGTCCTGACAATGTACCCGCTTCGAAACATATTACACAAACTGGAGTTATCGGGTCGATTTGCCAAGTGGTCCATCGAACTCGGGGGGTACGATATTGAGTATCAGCCTCGAACGACCATCAAATCTTAGATCTTGGCGTATTTCGTGGCCGACATATTGCCCGCTTTGGTGCCCGAAGTAGATAAAGAATTATTATTAAAAACGGGCACATCCTCCGAGGTGTGGACCCTGTTCACTGACGGTGCTTCCAACGTGAAAGGGTTCAGGCTCGGCATAGTCCTAAAATCGCCCACAGGTGACGTAATTAGGCAATCCATAATAACTGCAAAATTAACTAACAATGAAGCCGAGTTTGAGGCTGTGATTGCAGGTATCGAATTAGCAAAAAGCCTTGGAGACGAATATATCGAGGCCAAGTGCGATTCTCTCCTAGTCTTTAACCAGGTGAACGGTAGCTTCAAAGTCCAAGAGGACAGGATGTAGAGGTACCTCGACATGACTCTGGTCACATTGCATCGCATCATGGAATGGACCTTAAACCATGTACCGCGAGAGCAGAACAGTGGAGTCGACGCCCTCGCAAACCTGGGTTCGTCTGCCAAAGAAGATGATGTACTTCCCAGAGCCGTAGTCCAGTTAACTAGGTCAGTGATCGAAGATGGCCACGCCGAGATCAACTCCACCAGACCCGAAGGAGTCAAGGGCCTTACGGACCAAGGCGGCCAGGTTCTCGATCGACAAGAACAACACCCTCAATAGGAGAACATTCGACGGACCTTTTGTGATATGCCTAGGAACAGGTGACACAAATTACGTCCTTCGGGACATCCATGAGGGATCTTGTGGGAACAACTCCGGTGTGGAATCCCTAGTCCGACAGGTGATAAGAGTAGGCTATTATTGGGACAGTATGGAAAAAGACACAGGGAGTTCGTCCTTAAGTGCGACAGTTGTCAGAGGTTCGCGCCGATGATCCATAAGCCCGACGAGCAACTACATTCGGTCCTGTCACCTTCGTCGTTCATGAAATGGGGGATGGATATCGTCGCACCGTTGCCAACCGCACCAGGTAAAGCCAGATTTATTATGTTTATGACGGACTATTTATCTAAATGGGTGGAAGCACAGGCTTTCGAGAAGATAAGAGAAAATGAAGTCATCAACTTCATATGGTATCACATCCTATGCTGGTTCGGGATCCCTTATTATATAACCTGCGATAACGGAAAGCAATTCAAGTCACAAAGTTCCTCGAGGACCACAAAATCAAATGGATCTTATAAACACCCTACCATTCATGCGCCAACGACCAAGACGATTCCACAAGCAAAACCATCATTCAAAACCTGAAGAAGAAGTTGGAAAGTGCAAAGGGCAGATAAAGAGAGATTTTCCCGAAGTTCTGTGGACATATCGAACCACTCCCAAGTCAAGTACAGGGGAGACGCCATTCTCTCTAGTACATTGATCCGAAGCTCTAATACCAGTCGAGGTAGGGGAACTAAGCGCCAGATTCTAGCATGCCACAAAGGATTAGAACAACGAGGCAATGACCGTGGCCTTCGAATTACTCGATGAGAAACAAGAAGTTTCACTGGTTTAGATGGCCGCGCAAAAGCAAAGGATTGAAAGATACTATAACAGGAGAGCAAACCTACGATACTTTGAAGTTGGGGACATAGTCCTAAGAAAGGTTACTTTGAACACTCAGAACCCTAAAGAGGGAAAGTTAGGTTTGAGCTGGGAAGGACCGTACCGTGTCCTGGGGGTGGTCGGCAAAGGATCATACAAGCTTGGCACCCTGGAAGGCGAGCAGCTCCCAAGCAATTGGAATGTATCCATGATCAAGCGATACTACTGCTAAGGTAATCTTACGATCCCATCTCTTTTCACTCACCCGAAAACAAATCTCCCGCAGGAACCCAACGGAAAACTCTCGAACATTTCTTAGCTACAAAGGGTTCCTGAATCGACTGACGCGTTGTACTCTTTTCCTTCGATCCGGTTTTGCTCCCGAAAATAGGGTTATTACCGACAAGGTTTTTAATGAGGCAACATTTATGCGTCTATCAAAAAGAACTTATACAAGCATTTGAGACCCATCTCTAGACTTAACTACGGAAGGACACTACTCCGGGGAAGGATGTCCCCGCAAAACAAGTCGAAGTAAACCAAATAGAGATTTTTTGTAGAAAAATAATGTAACGGGTCGAACGGTCAAATGAACCGTGCCCGCGTAAGGGGATCGAGTCTCTGAGGGAGAAAACATGTAAGCTTATATCGAACAGTAAAAAGAATGTTTTTTCATCAGAACTATTTTGCAGGTTCAAGAAACAGTTATCATTAACGTCCGAATTATTAAAGTCCGAGATTGTAAGATACCAAGAGGATAACTTCGGATACCATTAGCTTTAGATTAATCAAGACCCGAGCTCGTAAGATCCCAGGAGGGTAACCTCGGGAATGTTGGAAACTGTAAGTCCTACGGGCATGATCAAAATCCCAAGAGGGTGTATCTAACTAGCAAGACACGATCCCGGCTTCAAAGCCAAGGCTATATATTCAAACTTGTAAGACCCCTAAAAAGGCATACCCTCGAATATAGATGTCGAGGATACGATACCGGGACTAAGGGCTACGACCAAATAAAACGACTACGGTCGGTGGGCTTCGGCCCAACAATAACAAGCGATTTGGGGACGCCCGACTATCGCCTTAAAACTAAATCCTTCAAAATTATTTAGGAACGAATCGGTTAAATCATGCTACCTTTAGTGTAAGCAAGAGTTTCGAACATTTTCATGTCGGCTCGAGAATAGAGCTTCGATCATTTTCATGTCAGCTCCCGAGGAAGAGTTACGAACATTTTCATGTCGGCTCATAAGAAAGAGTCTTTACTGTCCATCGTAACAACTCGTAATTGAGGATTTTTTGGGTCGTCGAAGAGTCAGATTAACACAAGAAAACTCTTGAGTAAATCTCTAAGGAGTGAAAAATACAGCCATATTAAAAGTCGCCTAAGAGCCTTGGAGCCCGCGCAAAATGCCTACGGGCTAATTCTAAACCTGAAGGGTCGATGAGATCAAGTTGTTATCCGGCTCGGGGACTGAGCCCAAAATTGTTAACTGAAAGTCGCCTAAAAGATTTGAAGCAAGAGCATGAAAGCCTACGGGGTAATTCAAAACCTGAAGGGTCGATGAGCTCGAGTAATAATCCGGCTCGGGCACTGAGCCCGAAATGGTTAATTGAAAGTCACCTAAAAGCTTTGAAGCAGGCTTAAGAAAGACTACGAGCTAATTCAAAACCTGAAGGGTCGATGAGCTCGAGTCGTAATCCGGCTCAGGGACTGAGCCCGAAAATGTTAACTGAAAGATGCCTAAGAGCCTTGAATCGGGCGCAAGAAAGCCTACGAGCTAATTCAAAACCTGAAGGGTCGACGAACTCGAGTCGCAACCCGACTCGGGGACTGGGCCCCAAATGGTTAACTAAGGATCACCTAAGGGCGGACACGAATAAACCCCTGAGCTTACCACAAAAGGCCTATAGGCTAGTTAGAAGAAGACGTTAACCCCATGTTTAAAAATGCCCAAGAGGCTAACACATAAAAATACGGGAAACCGGCGCAGAAATCCCAAACGACCGGTCTTGGACCACCTTCATTTGGCTAAAGTAGAGACCTAACAAGTCCGTCCTGGGGAACAGATCTCGGTCTAATGACCCTCATGGGCAAAAAAAAGGGGCATAAAGTGAAACCCGTGCTCGGGCCCAACATCTCCCCCAGTAAAAAATGAGTTCCTCGTTCAAAATATACGTGCGGACCTTAAATATACCCATGCCCCGAGGCTCGAGTAGATTCCCAATCGTAAAGATCAGAGGCTACCTCAGGCCCAAGCATGTCCTCGCTCGAAAAGAAGTTATGGAGTCTCTAAACTATACTTTTATGGCCAAAGTGGATATCCACCCAGAGGTCGTCCTCAGAATCCTCGAGGTGCCCAATTATGGGGAACGTTTTCACTTGGAGATTATCAGTAGACCTTCTTTGTTATAGAGAAGCCGAGGTCCGATCCTCTCCCAACTTTAAGCAATACCGGCTCCATTCAGGGGTTCAAAGTCTTAATAAAGATAATATTGGTCATTATAAGAGTCCGATTTTCGGGCCGTTCATACACACAAGTTTGCACAAACAGAAGATAACACAAAATTCAGAATCGGACCAAGAGAAAAATGAAAGAATTTCTTATATTGATAGAAGATGTTTACAAAGCCCACAAGGGGATGTTTACACAAAAAGGCATAAAATAAAAGCCTAATCTATATATAGGAGCTTATCTTCCGGGGGCATACCTTCGAAGAGCCCCTCGCAAGGGGCCACTAGTCAGTGTCTCTAGTCTCCCCTAGTGGCGACGGGCGGACAACATATTTATCCGCCTCCTATATGCCTCCGTTTGTGGTAGGCTCGATGACACCACTATTGGGAAGCCACTTCCTAAGATATCAAACCGGCATGCTACGCGAAGGTCGATGGATATTTTATCCCTGCCACTCAAGAAGCAAACAAGGCAAAAGTGTTAAAACCCGGTCGAAGTAAGTAAAATGAGCAGCAGTATAATTATTCACACCTCCCGGCATGGGGTATGTTTGATACCTCTCTCACTCCCCCTAGAGCTCACAACAGCAGTACAAGCAACAACAACAACAACCCAATATAACCCCGATTAATGGAGAAGGACTTCGAGAAGGCCGTTATGGCTGGGCTCGAAGGGCCAGCGCCGAATGATTTTGCAAACATGGGCTTACACTATGAAAGCAGCAAAACAGAGATAAATGTCAGAAAAGAAAAGGATCGGAGTTTACTGAAGTAAAGTTGAATGAAGTTCAATTCAGACAACCCCCTATTAATAGAAGGTCGGTATGCAATCAATGTTTCTGGGAAAACCAACTGGTAGGGTAATTATTATCCTATTTGAAAAACAAAAAGGGAACGGCTGAGTAATCAATGCTCCTAGGGAGGCGGTCCGATAGGACATTTCGAAACGCATGGGAAGCTTGCATCATGAGCATAACGTCATCACGAAAGGTCCTGAAAGGATTCACGTCAAAACTGTTCCTTATCATTTTATCTAAAAAGGCGGGGACTATCTGTGTACAGCAAAAAATTGGAAGATAAACTTTTGCATCTATTACGGCATTTGGTGGTTCGTCCGCGCAAGATCTGAAATACTATCCGATATTTCGGTCTCGAGCCTCGACCACATTGACCTCGAAGCAGCATAGGGCCAAGATCGACGTAGGGGAAATGGCATGGAGATCGAGGCGGATAGCTCTGTACCAAAGTACGACTCTGTACCTGTGCATTATGTAGCCGAGTACATCCAAATCTTTGTAATAAATTCTAGTGTACTATGTTAAAGCATCCTCTCCTTATATATAAAGGGGACCATTTTCACTTTGTAAAAATTATACAATACATTGAATACAAAACAAAAGAACATTCTCTGCTCTAATATCGAACAACCTCTATCCCTCTAGATTAGCTCATTTACTTGAATTTATTGCTTGCTTTTACTTGCTCTTCATTATAGCCTATTATTGATCACATATAGTGTATCTCAAGTCCTATAAGCTTGTTATAGCTCCACCGACCATTTGATCTAGGCCCGAATAACGGTCCCAAGGATCCCCGAGGTCGACGTCGAGCCTTCGACTTAAGGCGTTTTTGTTTTCTTTCCTTTAGCTTATTAATCGCTTTCTCATTATTCTATCCTAACACATTTAGCTATAACCGCTCAATAACTGTTATTAAGATAAATCACATATTTTTAGAACCACACAACTAAATATAATTGTAATTACCATTTTCATGGTAAACTGTTCATGCCATCCATTTTTGCTTTTCCTTTTCCTTTTGGTGGACTAATAGGAGGAGAACGTGGAGGGCCCCTGGATCTAGTGTCATAAGATCATGATGCCAGTATGCGCGAACCAACCATTGGGGAATGAGAATAAACAAAAGAGATAAAAACAAGAGGTAGTCAAGTCAGTAAGAGTTCTGAAAAGAAGTATTTGCAGTATTTAAACACGTGTTGCAGTAATATAAGTGACAGTGACTACCTCATTTCATTAATGTAAAACATAGATGAATCCAATGCGACACTAAGATAAGAAAAGTCACTAATGGCACTTGGCCTTATTACATTTGGAAAAACAAAGAAACCTAATCTACTTGGTCCGAGAAGGACCTTCGCCAAGATTGATCTTCCTAGCTCCCTCGATCAGGTTCCCCAGTTCGCGCATGCCCAACAACAGGTATACTCTGGCTAGATGTCCTCCCTCGCTTCCTTCATCATTCTGGCAATCGTCGACTATCTTTCTAATCTTTACCACCAGCTCCATCAAACCATGCTCCAGAAATTCAACCATTTCAGTTGACGTAATAGCCAATTCCCTCCATTAATTGATTAATCTCTTGCCTGTCTCGTGTATTTCCCGATAATCAGCTTCGGACTCATGAATCCTTTTGCGCAGCTTGTTGTATTTCACTTGGGCCTCAGCATTGTAAAGACCCGTAAAATTTCTTAACTAAATAATATGCCCGGGTAGGTCCCCATGTTGTTATAACTCTAGGAATTCTTAAAAACGGACCTCTTTGAAGTAAAAGTACCCCAATATTGAAAATATAAAATTTTCCAGAATTGCACTGATGTGCGGTCCACTATGCGATCGGACATCAGGTATGCGGATCGCATAGTGGTCGCATACCTGGACAGTTGCTATCCATTTTGAGGACATCTATGTGGCCCAAAATGCGATCGCATTTTGGCAATGCGGGCCACATAGTTGTCGCATTCTGGCACCTCCATTTTTGCGAAGGAGGTTATGCGACGCACTATGCGATCGCATAACAGGTATGCGGACCGCATAGTGGTCGCATACCTGGCAGTCTGTTTCCCATTTTGGCCTAGCTGAGGGCCATTTATGCGACAGGAATGCGTACCGCATAGCAGGAATGCGATCGCATTCCTGACCGCATTCCCTACTTCGGAACTTCTAATTTATAATTTTTATACCCGACCCCCAGCCTAATAAAACACCTACCCCTTTCATTTTAACGTCTTTTTGCGTAAAATAGAGAGAAGGGAGAGTGCGTTTAGTTAGAGAAATTCATCTTCTTCACCAAATTGGTCCTCCGTTTCTACATTGGCCTGGAAATCTTCGAGTTTTTGTAGTCGTTGTCTTCTTCACCATAAGAGGTAAAGTTCTCACCCCATTTTTTCCTTAAATTCTCTGAATATAGCTAAAATGGGACACACCTAGGTAGTTCTTGAAGATGAGGGTTAATACCTTGCATGCATGTGATTAACTTACCATAACCTAGTAAAGGGAAGCAAGTTAGAGTAATCTTTCACTAAAAAGGGTTTAGTTAATCCAAGGGATCACATAGTATTTGATAAAATGCCCAAATGAGTCCATAATTTCTGATTCTAAGTCTAAACATGTCATCTTGTAAATTATATTGAAGGCGTTAGAAGGTCTAGTGGTTTGAGAATATATATTCAACAAAAATTCCGACTCGAGATATGTATGGCTAACTTTAATCTTTGTAGAGTCACCTTGTTGGTATCCGAGCATTCGGTATGAATTTCTTCTTCGATTGTATTCGAATTTATTTTCCTATTGTGATGAGGTGTAGAATCGTGTTCTTTGAATGCCTTAAGTTGATTACCATGTCACCATGCTACTTGAGATTGTGAAATATGATTCTTTGTGCTTACCCTGTCATGTGCAAGGCTCGTTATATGCTTAAACTTATCGGTATGAAAGAAAGTGTTACTAAATCACTGAAAATGGTAATGAACCCAATCGTTGAAGGTATCCAAGTGCTAAGGGTTGTGTAGTAAATGATGGAAAAGGAAGGTGAATTGATTTAACTGATCTAAATTGTTATGGCGTACCATACCTGACTCACTACTTGGTAAATATTATTGTGCCTTAATCTCACAGGGTTTTTTGGTTGTTATGAAATTATACTCTTGTTGATAGAAATTCTTTTGATTTAATTATTGGTTGGTTTTTCTATCAATGTGATTGTACGGTGGAATCGGGTTGCGCGCCGCAACAGGTGAAATAAGGATGATATGTTGAGAAGTAATAAGGCTATAATGTGATTGTACGGTGGGATCGAGTTGTACGCCACAACATAAGAAATAAGGGTGGAATGATCAGAAGAAATTAGGGTGGAATATGATTGTAAGGTGAGATCGGGTTGCACGCCACAACAGGCGAACAATGGAAATAAAGAACTGTAAAAACCTCATTTGTGATTCTCTGTATTTCTGTGCAATAATTGTTTGGTTTCTTTGACTGCCTTCTATCTGTGCACTGCTTTGATTATACTTAGATTAAAGTTTGTTCATACATACTAGTACTATTCAGTGGTACTAACGTCCCTTTTGTCGGGGGCGCTACATCTTTTATATGGATGTAGGTGGTTCCACAACAGGTAGCTCCGACTGCCGATAGTGGTTCCTCCTCTTCATCCCTTCAGCAGTTCTACTGAGCCCCACTTCCTCTCGGGGCCGTGTGTAGTCTATATCATCTCCTTTTGTATATGTTGTGTCTCTAAAGGTATAGCCGGAGCCTTGTTTCCGGCAAGTCTATGTAAACCTCCTAGTATTCTTAGAGGCTCCTTAGACACTATGTGGGTTGTACATGTATTATGGGTAGTGGTTGTATTTATTAGAATCGTGGTTCCGCATCAGAAATGTTGTATTTAGCACATGTGTTTTGGGATTATCGAATGCTGAATCTTTAAAGAAGGAAAATGCACTTATGATGAAAATACATATATTGACTCTATTTTTCCTATTTCATTTATAAAACGTATATTGTAAATATGGGGTAGCGCGTTGGGTAAGAAAGGCAATCCGGGTCCGCTTGACCGGGATCATCCAGTTAGGCGCCGGTCTCGTCCCTCGGATTTTGGGGTGTGAAAAACTTGGTATCAGAGCCTAAGGTTTTAAAAGTGTCTTAGAATGTCTCGGAGCCGTGTCTAGTAGAGCCCTTCTTATCGGTGTGTTGTCGGCCACATCTATAATTAAGGGGCTGCATGGACATTTAGGAAAGTACCCTTTTATTGTTATTCTATATCGTGCGATATGGTGAAAGGTGTGGTTGTCTAACTCTAACTCGTGCGTTGTTCCAGTTTTCAATAAATGGCACCCATGAAGAGAGCTCAGCTCAGCCTAGAGGTCATTGCCACCCTAGGAGTGGTCATAAATTCTCCAGCTGATGGTGCGGGTGTGAAGGATTCCCCGGCCATAAATCAGCCTGACTCCTCCACTCCAGGCCAGACTATTCCTATCCCTATTCCAGCGGAGGGTGCTGAAATCCCTCCTACTGATGTTCCTGATCCACCTCCAGCTTCAGCTTCCGGTCCCAGCATTTCTGATGGGGACCTCAGGGGAGCTCTCCAGATGTTGACTCAACTAGTGGCCTCCCAGGCCCGAAGATCAAATGTCGCCCCTGCGTCCTCTAGCGAGCAAGGGGATTCTTCAGGTTCCAGATTCAACCCGTTTCTATGATTATCCCCTCAGAAGTTCACAGGCACCGGCCTAGAGGCTGATCCTCAGGAGTTAATTGATGAGATGTACAAGACCCTCCGGGTTATGAGGGCTACTGAGATAGAGGTAGTTGAGTTAGCATCCTATCGTCTGAAGGGAGCGGCATATTCATGGTTCGAGGTGTTCCGTGGAGTGGGGAGCCTTTATTGATCATTTCTTGCCTGCCGAGATTATGGAAGCCCGTGCTATGGAGTTTGAGGTCCTCAAGCTGGGCAATAGGAGTGTTTGGGAGTATCATATGGAGTTCGTGCGTTTCCAAATATGTTGTTCATATGGTATCTACTATGGAGGCTAGAGTTCGTCGGTTCGTGCAGGGCCTTGGTACCTTGGTTATTAATGAAACTGATACAGCTGCTCTGCACTAAGATATGAACTATGGGAAGATTGTGGGATTCACCCAGGCTACGGAGGCTCGAAAATTAAAGATAAGTATTGAGAGAGAGAGAGTAGTAGTAGGTCCCAGTTAGTGGGCAACCATGGGAGTTCAGTTGCAGGTGGGAGGTCAGCCATTGGGAGAGGGTCATCAGGGCCATCTCAGTCCTATGCTCAGTCCCCAGCCAGTGCACCGCCACCAGGGCACAGTTATCATCAGGGAGGTCGATTTGGGCTAGGTTCAGATAGCAGGAGGTTCTATCAATCGGGTCATTCAGGTGGGAGGTTCCAGCAGTAGCGGAGGGCCTCATGCCCTAAGTGTGGGAGGTTTCATTCTGAGCCCTATTATTTGGACATACCGGTATGCTATAGATGCGGAGTGAGAGGCCATGTTCAGCGAGACTATCGTGCACCCAGTCAGGCCAGGGGTAGGGGCACTACTCAGCCATCTAGTTCTTCAGCCGCTATATCTTCAGCACACCCTCCAGCTCTAGCAGGGTGCGATGCAGCTAGGGGTGGAGCATGGGGTCAAGGGGTACCCAGTCGGTTTTATGCTTTGAGTGGTCGCCAGAGTGCGAAGGCTTCTCCAGATGTTGTCACAGGTATTCTGATTGTTCAATCACATGATGTTTATGCTCTTATTGATCTCAGGTCCTCTTTGTCATATGTTACTCCATTTGTCGCTTCAAGTTTTGGGATAGAATCAGAACAGCTTCACGAATCATTCTCTGTGTCGACTCCGGTTGGTGACTCTATTACGGCCGTGCGAGTCTATAGGAATTGTGTTTTAGATTTTGATGTAATTATGGGGATAGATTGCCTCTATTCATGTTTTGCTAAACTCGACTGCCGAACCAGAATTATGAGGCTCGAGTTTCCTAATGAACCAGTTATCGAGTGGGAGGGGAATAATATCGTGCCAAGAGGTAGGTTTATTTCCTACCTTAAAGCCGCAAAGATGATCAGGAAAGGGTGCATCTACCATTTGGTTTGGGTTGTGAACACCACTTCAGAGGTGCCTGCTCCCGAATCTTTGCCCGTTATGAATGAATTTCTTGAAGTATTTCCGGGTGAGCTTCCTGGGATTCCACCAGATAGAGAGATCGATTTCGGGATTGATATAGTGGCAGATACGTAACCAATATCTATTCCACCCCACACAATGGCGCTGACAGAGTTGTGAGAGTTAAAGGGGGAATTGAAAGACCTATTAGGAAAGGGTTTCATTAGGCCAAGTGTGTCGCCTTGGGGGACGCCGGTTCTTTTTGTCAGAACAAAAGATGGATCGCTCCGGATGTGTATTGATTATCAGCATCTCAACAAGGTCACCATAAAAAACAAATACCAATTGCCTCGGATAGATGATTTGTTCGACTAGTTGCAAGGTGCTAGGTTCTTCTAAAAGATTATTTACGGTCCGGGTATCACCAGTTGAAGATCACGGAGCAGGATATTCCTAAGACCACCTTTAGGACTCGTTATGGGCACTTCGAATTCTTGGTAATGTATTTTGGTCTAACCAACGCCCCATCAGCTTTTATGGATCTTATGAATTGGGTTTCCAAGCCGTTTCTTGACTCTTTCGTGATACTCTTCATTGACGATATCCTTGTTTATTCGCGGAGTCAGGACGATCATTCTAATCACCTCAGGGCAGTTCTTCAGACTCCATCAACACCAGTTGTATGCAAAGTTCTCAAAATGTGAGTTTTGGCTAGAATCAGTCACCTTTTATGGCCATGTTGTTTCTAGGGAAGGGATTCAGGTTGATCCCCAAAAGGTAGATGCAGTGAAGGATTGGCCAGGCGAACGACCCCGACGGAGATCCGTAGTTTCTTGGGTTTAACTGGATATTATTGGAGGTTCGTGGAGGGATTCTCTACTCTCACCTCCCCATTGACTAAGCTGACGCAGAAAGCGGTTAAGTTTCAATGGTCCGATGCTTGTGAAAGGAGTTTTCAAGAATTGTGATGTTCAGAAGGGTTAGTTGTATATTGTGGTGCTTCAATGGTAGGTTTGGGGTGTGTATTGATGCAGTGTGGTAAGGTAATAGTGTATGCTTCTAGGCAGCTCAAGAATCACGAGAAGAATTACACGACGCATGATTTGGAGCTCGCGGCGGTTGTGTTTGCATTGAAGATCTAGGGGCATTATCTTTATGGGGTCCATGTGGACGTGTTCACAGATCACAAGAGCCTTCGGTATTTATTAAAACAGAAGGAGTTAAAATTAAGGTAGCGGAGGTGGTTAGAATAGCTCAAGGATTATGATGTGAATATTTTGTACCATCCAGGGAAGGAGAATATGGTAGCCGACGCTCTTAGTCAGAAATCCATGGGTAGCTTGGCCTATTTGGAGACAGGTCAGAGGCCTTTGGCTCGGGAGGTTTTATCAGTTGGCCAGATTGGGGGGTCTGTCTTTCGGCCTCAGATGAAGGGAATGTCATGGTGCGTAATGGAGCGGAGTCTTCGCTTATAACAGAAGTCAAGGGAAAGCAATTCAGGGATCCAGCTTTGGCACAGTGGAGAGAAGCAATTCTTAATCACAAGACTTTAGCATTTTCACTCGGTATTAATGACGGTGTTTTGCGGTGCCAAGGGAGGCTATGTGTTCCGGATGTGGATGATCTTTGGGAGAGAGTTATGGCGGAGGCTCACAATTCCAGGTATTCCGTACTCCCAGGTTATACAAAAATGTATCGCAATCTCAAGGAGATTTATTGGTGGAATGGTATGATGAGGGGTGTGGCGGACTTTGTGGCTAGATGTGCGAATTGTTAGCAAGTGAAGGCCGAGCATCAGAGACCCGGTGGGTTGGCACAGCTTATGGAAATACCAACATGGAAGTATGAAATGATTAATATGGACTTTGTGGTGGGGTTACCCCGCACTCCGTGTAGGTTCGGCTCAATTTGGGTGATAGTGGATCGATTTACGAAGTTGGTGCATTTATTGCCCGTCAAGTCCACCGATACTGCAGAACAGTACGCTCAATTGTATATCAAATAAATAGTCAGGCTCCATGGCACTCTAGTACCTATTATCTCGGATCGAGGGGCCTTGTTAATAGCTAACCTTTGGAAGAAATTTCAGCAAGGATTGGTACGCAGGTAAATCTCAGCACAGCTTCCCACCTGCAGACGGACGACAAATCAGAGCGGACTATTCAAACGCTTGAGGACATGTTACGGACTTGTGTATTAGATTTCAAGGGTAGCTGGGATGATCACTTTCCACTTATAGAATTTGCTTACAATAACAGTTTCCATGGTAGTATTCAGACGGCCCCATTTGAGGCATTATACGGAAGGAGGTGTAGGTCGCCTATTGAATGATTCGAGGTTGGTGAGGCGGAACTTCTAGGACCGGATCTTGTGCACCAAGCTATGGAAAATGTTAGATTCATTCAGGAGAGGATGAAGGTTGCTTAGAGTCATCAAAAATCCTATGCGGACGTTCGTCGAAGAGATTTGGAGTTTCAAGTAGATGATTGGGTATTCTTGAAGGTGTCTCCCATGAAGGGAGTGATGCAGTTTGGGAAGAAAGGGAAATTGAGCCCCAGGTATGTCGGGCCATATAGGATTGCTCAAAAGATAGAGCAGGTGGCATATAGGCTGGAATTGCCCCTTGAGATGTCATTAGTGCACCCGGTGTTTCATGTGTCTATGTTGAGGAAGGTAATTGGATATCCATCTGCCATCGTGCCTGTTGAGACCATTGAAATTAATGAAGAGTTTCCATACGAAGAGGTCCCGGTTGCTATTCTTGATAGGCAAGTTCGTAGGTTGAGAAATAAAGAGGTCGCTTCGGTTAAAGTATTATGGCGGAGTCAACAAGTCGAAGAAGCCACGTGGGAAGCGGAAAATGAAATGAAAAATAAATATCCCCATTTGTTTGAATAAGTCTGTCACGACCCGAAATCCTACCTTCGGGCCATTACTGCGTCTAACGTTGAACCCGCTAGACAAGCCAACGTTTGAACTAAATACAACTCATTAACAACTAAAACGAACAAGATAACTAAGGCATCGATGGTCAACAATATGAAGGTTAACAAATTACCAAAAATAATATAGCAACTTCGTAATAAAACCCATATACAAAACCCA
This sequence comes from Nicotiana undulata, assembly GCA_005239495.1. NCBI lineage: Eukaryota > Viridiplantae > Streptophyta > Magnoliopsida > Solanales > Solanaceae > Nicotiana > Nicotiana undulata. The sequence continues at coordinate 19,082 of ML275566.1, forward strand.
GAACTGGTGTCACATACTCACGAACTGTCTAATAGATTACTACAAAAAAGGTCTGAAAATAAGTACATATGACTGTCTTTGAACTACAAGATAAGACACATCTGAAGTGAATGGTAGAAGGTGACGCCAAGGCTCACGAACGTCTGCAGGTCTACCTCGATGTCTCCCATATGAACTGATGGAATGCTTCGGCCGTCAGTGACTGCCGGGTCCTGCTGCGTAGTCTGCACAACATAAAGAAGTGCATGTGTAGCATCAGTACAACCGACCCCATGTACTGCGTAAGTGCCGAGCCTAACCTCGGCGAAGTAGTGACGAGGCTTGGACCGACAACAATGTATATGTACCTGTGCAATTCTATATAATAACAGGAAAATATCGACGAAAATAAGCAAGTAAGACAGATACGGGGAGAACATGCTGGGGGTGAAAGGGGAAACAAAATGCTAGCACAGTAGAACAGGGTAATAACTGAAGTGTAAAAAGTAAAACCCGCAATTTCACGTCTAAGGACAGATAATGAACAGCAAAAGGCACGGCATGTCCCCTCGTGCAAAATCTCACAATCACTCGGCACAGAATGTCCCCTCGTGCATAAATAGTAGCACTCGACACGGAATGTCCCCTCGTGCAACAAATAATAAACGATCAATACAGCATGTACCCTCGTGTGATAAATAATAAACAATCAGCACGGCATGTCCCCTCGTGTGATAAATAATAAAAAATCAGCATGGCATGTCCCCTTGTGCAATAAATAATAAACGATCAACACAGCATGTCCCCTCGTGTGATAAATAATAAGCAATTAGCACGGCATGTCCCCTCGTGCAATAAATAATAAATGATCGCAAGTAAGTATTCTGTTTTTGAGGATCGTTAATAGGGTCTTGGGGAAGAAGAAGTTAGTGAATTATGAAAAATCCCGTGTAAGTATTCTGTTTTTGACTTAAGGAATTAACTGGGCGATTTTGTTCATCGCGATCGCAAGAAAAGGGATGCGATCGCGGAGAGTCTGGTCCTAATTCACTGCGATCGCAGAAGAGGAGTCGCGATTGCGGAGCACAACGTAGCTGACCCTATGCGATCGCAGGAAGAGGTTTGCGATCGCGGAACACTAGGACGTCACACTATGCGATCGCGGAGCAAAGGCTGCGATCGCATAGAAGAAAAACACCAGACACCAGAAACCAGCAACATTACACCAGATTTTCTAACTTTTTTTTGCACTCCGAAACTCACCCGAGCCCTCGGGGCTCAAAACCAATTACACACACAAGCTCATAAACATCCTACGGACTTATTCAAATAATTAAACCACCCAAATACATCAAAAACAATGAATTAAACTCAAAAATCCATAGAATTTTCTCAAAATTCATAAACTATCAAATTTTCTATTTTTTATCCGAAACACGTCAAACCAAGTCTGTTTCTTACCAAATTTTGCAGACAACTCATAATAACCATATTAAACCTGTTGCAGGCTCCGGAGCCATAATACGGGCCCGGTAACATGGGTTTCACATCAAAATTCATTTTCAAAAGTCTTTATCATTTTCAAAAAACAATTTTATTTAAAAATTCATTTCTCAGGCTTAGGACCTCGTAATTCGATTCCAGGCATACGCCCAAGTCCCATACTTTCCTACGGACCCTCCGAGACCGTCAGATCACAGGTCCGGGTCTATTTACCAAAAATATTGACCAAAGTTAACTTTATTCATTTAATTATCATAAATTCTATTTTTCATCAAATTTCAATATAAAGACTTCTCGGCTACACGCTCGGGCTGCACACGCATATCGAGGTGAGATTAACGGAGGCTTTTGGAGCCTAGGAACACAGATTTAGCTAGGATTACTTAGGATGACCTTTTGGGTCATCACAAAGTCTAGTAGTGGTCTTGAGAGCTGCCATCTCTAAGCAATTACACCTTTGTGTCAAATTTTGTGCAAGTACACCCCGCTCCCCAAATTATCCTGCTGTTGTGATTTCTCAACTTTGTGCCACATTTGTATATGTTATGAGTAGTTGGATCATGTGCAAATCCTTGAAATAGCTGAAATATGTGCAACTCATTGTAATAGTTGAATTATGTGCAAATTTGTGGTGTTAAATGAACTATGTGTATCTTGTTGAAGTAATTGAATATATATACAACTTGTGGAGGTAACAATTATGTGTAAGTTGATGAAGTAACTGAAATTGTGTGGAATTGGTTAACAATGTGTTTTGGGGGCTCTCTGGAAGGTAGATAGACCTAATTACAGGGGAAACTCTAGCGAACTTTTCAAAAAATATCGGAGTTAGTGAGAATTGGGAGTTGGCAAGTCATGTTTTCATAGCTTAGTGATTCCCGATCCTCATTCGAGGACGAATGGTTCTAAGTGGGGGAGGATGTAAAGACCCGTAAAATTCCTAACTAAATAAGATGCTTGTGTAGGTCCTCATGTTGTTATAACTGTAGGAATTCTTAAACACGGACCTTTTTGAAGCAAAAGTACCCCAGGATTGAAAAGATAAAATTTTCCAGAATTGCGCGGATCTGCTGTCCACTATGTGATCTCAGATCAGGTATGCGGACCGCATAGTGGTCGCATACCTGGACAGTTGCTGTCCATTTTGAGGACAGCTATGCGGCCCAAAATGCGATCGCATTTTGGCAATGCGGGCCGCATAGTTGTCGCATTCTTGCACCTCCATATTTATGGAGGAGGTTATGCGACGCACTATGCGATCGCATAACGGGTATGCAGACCGCATAGTGGTCACATACCTGGGCAGTCTGTTTCCCATTTTGGCCCAGCTAAGGGCCATTTATGCGACAGGAATGCGAACCACATAATAGGAATGCGATCGCATTCCTGACCGCATTCCCTGCTTTGGGGCTTCTAATTTCTAATTTTTATACCCGACCCCAAGCCTAATAAAACACCTACCCCTTTAATTTTAAAGTCTGTTTGCCTAAAATATAGAGAAGGGAGAGTGAGTTTAGTGAGAGAAAGTCATCTTCTTCACCAAGTTGGTCCTTAATTTCTACTTAGGACTGGAAATCTTCCAGTAGTATCCAAGTGCTACGGGCTGTGTTGTAAATGATGGAAAAGAAAGGTGAATTGATTTAACTGATCTATATGGTTATGGCGTACCATACATGACTCACTGCTTGGTAAAGATTATTATGCCCTTGATTTCACATTGTTGTTTGGTTGTTATGAAATTATACTCTTGTTGATAAAAATCATTGTGATTGAATTATTGGTTGTTGTTTCTATCAATGTGATTGTACGGTAGGATCAGGTTGCGCGCCGCAACAAGTGAAATAAGGATGATATGTTGAGAAGTAATAAGGGTGGAATATGATTGTACAGTGGGATCGTGTTGCACGCTGCAATAGAAAAAATAAGGGTGGAATGATGAGAAGAAATAAGGGTGGAATATGATTGTCCAGTGGGATCGTGTTGCACGCTGCAATAGAAAAAATAAGGGTGGAATGATGAGAAGAAATAAGGGTGGAATATGATTGTAAGGTGGGATCGGGTTGCGCATCGCAACAGGAGAACAATTGAAATAAAGAACTGTGAAAACCTCATTTGTGATTCTCTGTATTTCAGTGCAATAATTGTTTGGTTTCTTTGACTGCCTTCTATCTGTGCACTGCTTTGATTTTACTTAGAGTAAAGTTTGTTCATACATACTAGTAGTATTCAATCGTACTAACGTCCCTTTTGCAGGGGGCGCTACATATTTTATATGGATGTAGGTGGTTCCATAGCAGGTAGCTCCGACTGCTGATAGTGGTGCCTCCTCTTCATCCTTTAAGTATTTCTGGTGAACCCCACTTCCTCTCGGGGTCGTGTGTAGTCTATATCATCTCCTTTTGTATATGTTGTGACTCTAAAGTTATAGTCGGGGCTTTGTTGCCGGCAAGTCTATGTAAAACTCCTAGTATTCTTAGACGCTCCGTAGACACTATTTGGGTTGTACATGTATTTTGGGTAATGGTTGTATTTATTAGAATCATGGTTCCGCATCAGAAATGTTGTATTTAGCACATGTGTTTTGGGATTATCGAATGCCGAATCTATAAAGAAGGAAAATGCACTTATGATGAAAATACATATCTTGACTCTATTTTTGCTATTTCATTTATAAAACGTATATTGTAACTACGAGATAGCGTGTTGGTTAAGAAAGTAAATCCAGGTCCACTTGACCAGGATCATCTGGTTAGGCGCCGATATCGTCCCTCGGATTTTAGGGCGTGACAAGCATCTTCGTCTATGACCATGTTTCCCCGACCGATGCCTAGCTCACCTATCCGTGCTAGTTTGTCCTCCAACCATGCTAGGTAAAAGGGTACATGCCCTACGTGATGCTTGTCTGGCTCGATGGTGTCCTTTTCTACATTAATATTTGAGTGCCACATATGTTGAGCTTGACACTAGTAAGGGACATCATCATCCTGAAAATCTGCTCGGTAGTGGCTCATTTTTGCAACCCGTGGTATGATCTTCTTCGTGCTTGCCTGTCTCATAACCCTGATAGGAAAATAAGGGTATATTCCTCTTAACCCGATCAACACCAAGTGCGGAGCGTCTATAGACATGATGATGAACTCGTCAGTAAGGATCCATTCGAACATACACTGGACCTGATCCTCAGTCAAAATTTCAAAAAATTGTACACATTTCGTAGTGCTCTCTGGTTGAGCAAACCTGTCCGGGATATAAGTCATTCTCTTAGGTGATGGAAGGCTATATGATCATTCCACTCCCTTCGTGGAAACTCATAACGATATTGACCCTTTTGAAGATGCTCCAATAACTAGAGTTGTAGCAGCAAATTGCAACCTTCGAAATGTTTGAACCCCTTATGGCAGCGGTCCACAGCCCGATAGATGTCAGCTATGATCAAAGGGACAATAGTGTATGTTTGCCCCTCAAGTCCTTCCATTAAAGTTTTAGCTACCATAGCTTGTCTGGTGTGAATTTTTTCCCCTTGCATAGGGAACAATGTCATACCCAGGAACAGACGGCGAACACAAAAACCTTTCGATGGTTATGACCCAAGGAATTGATAGAGAACTCATCATGGAAACTACGGTAGGACTTTCTATGACCGAATCGTTCATATAAGTAGTCAAAAGGTACATAAGACGTTTTTAAGCACTCCAAATCGTCGTTCTTTTTCAAACCCATCATCTTCAGAAATCCCCTAGCAATGTAATTTTCGGGAACAAATAAAACAGGACTGTCCCAAGGTAGCCCAGCAAATCCCCCTATTTCTTCCAAGAGCGGGGTCATTTCTATATTCCCGAAGCGAAACACTAATCTTTCTTTATCCCAGAACATGGTTGCAACTTCAATCAACATATTATTTGGTTAAATGTGTAGCAGAGAAGGAAAATTTCCCAGTACCTTCTTCACATGCTTTTTGTTACTTGAGGAAAGATCTTCCCACCAATCTAGTAGTAGTGGTGGTATACTACTGACCATGACGAACCTGTGATTTCATGCCTCGTTTTGTGTAAACAAAATAATGTTAGGCCATTTACTCCTCATGACTCGACTATTTATAGATCGGTGATTAGCATACTGGCACTTATTTCTCCAAAAATTAATGCACAAAATCATGGTTGCGTCCGTTGGGATTATGGAAACCCCTATGAACTTTTGGACAAGGTTTGTCTTAAAGAGTTATTATGTGGACAACATATTAACCCAGCTAGATTTGACCATGATGCATGTACAGCTATAATCAGAGTAAGGTTTCTATAGGGGTCTAGACTGGTACCCTCAAGCGCAAAACTTGAGGTGGAAAGGCACGGAACTATCGATTGCACTGTTGATCGACTAGTATTACCGCAAATAAGCCTTACTGGATTTTAAGGGTGATATATAGGAGGGTGCAAACACTCAGCAAGCGTTGCTATAGGATTTATTATGCACGGGTGGAATATGATGTTGAGCATGATTTATGCAGCAGTAAATAGCATGTTATCACATATTTGCACATTAAAAATAATAAACACGGTATTTAACAATTGAAAGACATTTTAAGAAAGGAAAAAAGGAGAGAAGTTAGTTTCGGTAGTAAAGGAAATCATAAATGCTTGAAAATAGTCAATTAAATTCACATAAAGGGGAAGGGGGAAGTGTGCGTACGTATGAACGAAATAAATCTTGCTTACGACTAATTCACAAAAGCATGTTTGTCATGGTAAGAGCCTAAAAATCTCTATTGCTGGCTAGTACCTGGATCTGCACAAAAGAGTGCAGAGTGTAGTATCAGTACAACCGGTCCCATGTACAGAGTAAGTGCCGAGCCTAACCTCGACGAAGTAGTGACGAGGCTACGGAAGGGTATTAACAACATATAACCCGTGACAATAATATATACAATAACACAATAAAACAATTCTACACGAACAAGAAAAATATAACTTAGACAATAAATATAAAGCAAGAAGGAAATCTAAACAAATAACTAAGTACTGCAACAACAATGAAATAACTCAGTCGCCTTTTCCAGGCCTCAGGTATAACCAACTCTCAAATAATTTCGAAGTTTCCAAACTTTAACTTTAAATAAAAGTAGTGCCTTAATATGAAAAATAGTAATATAAAATAGTAAGTTTTCAAATCTTTGTTTTTCTTTGAAAATCGGTAAAAATATAAATGTCCTCCCTTATCGCTCCTTGTTGCGGAGTGCAACTCGTTCCGACCTGTCCACCCTTATTTCTCCTCCCTATAAATATATCACCCTTATTTCTCCTTGTTGCGGCGTGCAACCCGCTCCCACCAGACACTCACATCTCTTTATTTAAAAAAAAATATTTTCAATATTTAAGTCAAATCCTTTCACAATATTTATGTTTCAACAATTGTAAACAAAATAAGTTTCAATTTAAATAATACAAAGATCATAATATGAAATAATGACAATAAAACAATGAGCGTGTAAGGCCCCGGAAAATTTTTGCTAAGCAATATAAGATTCGGGGTGCCAGGTAGACTAACTATAATATTTTATGTGCTTTAATTATAATGTAAATGAATTATATTTGGTCGATAAGTGTATGAGTCATGTAATAAGTAATGTGAGGTCCAAGGGGAAGCCTAAGTCTAGGGCAAATGGGAGAATTCCATAACAAGCTAAAATTCCAAGGGTATTTGCACTAGTACATATTTTGAAGGATCATATCTAATTATGTATAAAGTATTATGTGATGAATAACCTATTACATGAAAGGTATTTGAGTCTAGTTTCAAATTATTCAAACCGTTCATCATTTGGACATTCCTACGCAAAGTTATGGTCCTATTACTGAAGGCTGGAAAAATGCGACCCTGTGTCAAATCTACGATCGCATTTCATGTCGCATGTTGATTCTGCGATCGCAGATACGTTGCAGACTGGGCCACTGTAGCCCAGTTTTGGGAAGCTACTTTGTGATGCACTCTGTGGCCCGCATGTTTGTTCTTCAGTCCATTCTGCGATTGCAGACCCTGTTCCGGAGGCTTATTTTTCCTATTTTTATAACCCGACCCCATTTTCATAAATAGGTTTAGGGGCTTAATTTGGGGTCATTTTCTACTGATTTTAGAGAGAGATGACAGAAAATAGAGAGATAAAGAAGGGGGCTAACTTCATAATCATCCAAATCTTGTTCAAGTCTTCAAGAATCAAGAAAGATAACAATAGATTATCTTCCATCCGGGTAAGTTCTACTTCCAAAAACTTCATGCATGAAGTTAAGAGTTCAAATATGTTCTGAGGGTTAGAAATAGGCCATGCATGTGGGACTAAGTTGTAATATGTGTTGTGAAAGAACTAAGTTGGATAGTTCATGTTAAAATTTGGGTGAAGGAAGAAGAGATTGCCATTTCTAAACCTTGTAGTCTACTTCACATGCAATGTGGTTGATGAAATTCCTAAGAGAGTTATATCATGGTAATCTTCCTAATTATTAATCGATTTCTGCTACCTCCTTATAGATTGTTATTGCTAGAGGTGTTGGTGTATTTTCTAAACTTAAGGAAAAGCTCTTTGAGGTATGTATGGCTAACTTTAACCCTTGTAAAATTCCTCTTGTTGTGGTAAGCATACAGTATGTGTACTTATATGAAAATATGTGAATTGACTGTCTAGTTGATTGCCACCCAACTGTGTTAGATGAGATTTTGAATTGTGACCTGGCGTGCCTACCTTTGTCACGACCCAGAATCCCAATCCGAGTCGTGATGGCGCCCTACGGCGGGGTTAGGCAAGCCAACAATAATTACATCAAGTGACACCTTTCCCATCTAGTTAAACAGTCAAAGATTCCCAATTTATGACAACCAACATGATACTAGCCTTGAGCGGAAGTGAAATCCTAGTAGATACAAGCTGGAATAAAATGCATACATACATATACATCCCAAAATCCAAAAATACTGATGTACACTACGCGCGTGTGTGCCAGGAACTAGTGTCACGAGTGTCATGGCCAACTACTTAATATATAATGACTACAATATATACAGAGTCTCCATCTGAATGAAATGAGCGGAGAAATGTACCAAAAGATCTTCAGGGTGCTTCTAGGAAGTCGCCGAGAAAGTAGCTCACCGAGAAGTATGACCACGGTATCAATATCCAGCGACGGCCTGATAGTCAGACGTGCCAGCCTCCGGACCTGTACAGTCAAGTACAAAAAAGAAAAGAAAGTGCAGCATGAGTACATATTAAATAAATATGTACCCAGTGAGTATCCTGCCTAAACTCGAAGAAGTAGTGACGAGAGGTCGACTCGATACTCATTAGGATGCAGCAGTAGTAACATGTGATAAAATATGATGAAATACAGTAGGCATGTCAGAGAAATAAGCAGCAAGTATATATACTAAAAGCAGAGAAATCCAAACAGCTACTGAACTTAAACAATAAAGCACTTTCAAGAGTAAGACCACCGAATGAAACACAAATAACAAATCCTTTGAATCGGCCGTGGAGTACGACCCACTCCCTTATATTTCACAATTACATTTTGAATCCGCCATGGCGTAAGGCCCGCTCCCTTATATTTCACAATTTCATTTCAAATCCGCCGTGGCGTACGACCCGCTCCCTTATATTTCACAATTTCATTTAAAATCCGCTGTGGCGTACGGCCCGCTCCCTTATATTTCATAATTTCATTTAAAATATGCCGTTGCGTATGACCCGCTCCCTTATATTTCACAATTTCATTTCAAATCCGCCATGGCGTACGGCCCGCTCTCTTATATTTCACAATTTCATTTAAAATCCACCGTGGCATACGACCCGCTCCATTATATTTCACAATTTTATTTCAAATCCGCCGTGGCGTACGGCCCGCTCCCTTATATTTCACAATTTCATTTAAAATCCGCTGTGGCGTACGGCCCGCTCCCTTGTATTTCACAATTTCATTTCAATGGATCTCAGAAGAACAACATGATGCAAAAACATAGTTTCGTAGGAAATATAGCATTACAATAAATCATAATAGCATTTCAACGAAAAGAATGAAACATATTTAAAGCATTGCAAGGAAACATACAAGGCATGATGTGGGCCTAACTACCCGGACATAACAATAATAGCCGCTACGTACGGACTCTCGTCACTTGGTGCGTACGTAGCCCCCAAACGAGTTACACATAGCATATATATCACCTATGGGGACAACTCCCTCTTACAAGGTTAGAAAGGAGACTCACCTCGTGTCGAATCTACCCCTCGGACCACAATTGCGCCCAAAACTCTGAACTATATACCCGAGGACTCGCAACTAGTCAAAAGATATACAACAACATCAATGCATGCACAATGTAACAACCTATCCTAGTTATTCAACCAAAAATCTCTATTCTTCAAGGATTCTAAATCTCCGCCCCCGGCCTCTCATGGTCAAATTCCGGAAATTTTCGAAGGAATGAATTACCCGAAGCCTAAGGATCGTAATTACATAATTTATTTAGGAATTTATGGCTAAAAATGAAGTTTTACTATTTTACCAAAACCCCAAATTTTCCTATCAAATCCTATGAATTTTAAGATAATTGGAGGAGGATTTTATTTGAATTTGATGTTAAAAGTCATGAAAACGGACTAGAATCACTTACCTTGATGAGGTTGAACTTGGGCAGTCTCTTCCCTAGCTTGGAGGAGCTCTAATGGAGGTTAGGTATTGAAAAATGAAGAAGACTCCCGTAATTGGACATTTAAGTACTGTCCAGAAAAACGTTCACTGCGATCGCGACACTGGGCCTGCGATCGCGAAGGTCAACTGACTATACCTCTGCGGTCGCGAAGAACAATTTGCAAGACCTCTGCGATCGCGGCAAGGGTCCTGCGATGGCGTAGAACAAACTCACCCGGCCCAGACGCTAACCAATGCGACCGCAAGAAATGGGTTGCGATTGTGAAGGTGTGGAACCCAGACCTCTGTTATCGCAAAGGGGAAGCTGCGATTGCATAGAGAAATCGACAGCCCAGCAAAATCCTTCTCCGCGATCGCAACCCACCTTCTGAGATCGGAGAGAAGGAAACCAGATAGCAGATTTTTTAGTTTTCCTAGCATAGCTCCCGGGGGTCCAAAACACACTCGAGCCCCTCGGGACCCCGTCCAAAAGCACCGGCAAGTCTCTATTCGTGATACGGACTCACTCGAACTCTCGGAACATGAAAAACAACAACGGAACTCGAAATCAAACCCCAAAGCCAAATTAATCAAACTTAAGAACTTTGAAGTTCTAGAATTCACTTTAACGCGCCGAACCGGCCTAAACTACTCGGAATGACTTCAAATTTTGCAGACAAGTTATAAATGACACAACGAAACTATTCTCGGTCTCGTAATTTCATTCAGACCTCAGGAACATAAAATCACCTTTATAGCCAATTTTCAAATGCTTTAAAACCTTAAAACTTCATTAATTCCAATTTTCCTCATTTTGATCCGAAACCAATCAAATTAAGTCTGTTTCTTACCAAATTTCACAAATAGCTTGAATCACACATATTGAACCTGCCCTGTGCTCCGAAATCATAATACGGGCCCGGCAGCACAGTTTTCACATCAAGGTTCGTTTTCATAAGCCTTTAATATTTTCATAAAATAATTTTCTTCAAAAATTCATTTCTCGGACTTGGGTCCTCGGAATTCGATTCCGGGCGTACGCCTAAGTCCCATATTTTCCTACGGACCCTACGGGACCGTCGGATCACGAATCCGGGTCCGTTTGCCAAAAATATTGACCAAAGTCAACTTTATTCAATTAATTACCACAATTTAACTCTTAAGTCAAGGTTTCACATAAAGGCTTCTCGGCTACGCGTTCGGGCTGGGCACGCACATCGAGGTGATATTGATGGAGGCTTTCGGGCCTCGGAACACAGTCCAAATTAGATGCACACAAGATGACCCCTTTTTGGGTCATCACAGCCTTATTATGTGCAAAGATAGTAGTTGTTTAATGTTATAGATATGAAGCATTATAAATATGTTGAACGGTTATGGCAACACCTTGTGCATAAATTGCTGCTTGATGGAAGTTTGGGGTGCCTTGAGCCCAAGTAAATGAATTGTTAAATGTGAATTTGTGATCCTCAATAGGAAGGCCCATGTGATGAAATTGTTTGGTGTTGTTGTTGAATTTGTGATCCTTGAAAGGAAAGTCCTTATAATGAAATTGTTTGTTGTTGTTGTTGTTGTGATGAAATTATTGGTGGTGTTGTTTTTGAAATATAAATTGTCAGGCGGGGTAGGGTTGTGCGCCGCAACACGAAGTAATAAGGTGTGGGTTACGGTGATAAGGATGCAAATTGTCAGGCGGGGTCAGGTTGCGCGCCGCAACACGAAGTAATAAGGTGTGGGTTGTGGTGATAAGAGTGACCGAGGTAATAAGGGTGGAAAAGTGATCTTTATCACTATTGATATGAAATTGATGAAACTCGTGAATGTGGTGGTGTTTAAAAGGGAAAAATGAGAGATTGTAAAATTGTTGACTTTGATTGTCTCTTTCCGTGTGTTTTGATTGTTGGTCCTATTACTATCCTTTTTCTTATCTGTGTATTGGTTGATTGTACTTGGGATAAAGTTTGTTCATACATACTAGTACTATTCCACAGTACTAACGTCACTTTTGTCGCGGGCACTACATCTTTTATATGGATGTAGGTGGTTCCATAGCAGGTAGCTCAACCCGCCGTTAGCGGTACCTCCTCTTCATCTCTTCAGCAGTTATGGTGAGCCCCTCTTCTCCTCGGGGCCGTGCGTGGATGAAACCACCCTTTTTTTTTATATTGTAAAGGTATAGCCAGGGCCTTGTTACCGGCAAGTTATGTAAAATCCCTAGCATTCGTAGAGGCTCCGTAGACATGATGTGGGTGTATATATGTGTTTTTGGGTAGTAACAGTATGTACTCGAAACCGTGGATCATGTTGGAAAGTTATGAATGTATTATGTATGTTTGGATATCAATCATTGAAATGCTAAAAGAGGAAACATACGGAGATATGTTGTAAAACGTACTTTGAAGCTAAAATTAGTTAACTCACATGAAATAATGTATGTTATGAACGCGAGGTAATACGTTGGGAAGGAAAGGCAATCTAGGTTCGCTTGACTCGGTTCACCCGGTAATACACAGCGTTCTAGCCTTTAATTTATAAACAGTAAAAATATAAATGTCCTCCCTTATCGCTCCTTGTTGCGGCGTGAAACCTGATCCTACTTGTCCACCCTTATTTCTCCTCCCGATATATATATCACCCTTATTGCTCATGTTGCGGCGTGCAACCTGATCCCACCTGTCCTCCCTTATCACTCCTTGTTGCAGCATGAAACCCCCTCCCACCAGACATATCATATCAGTTTATTTATGAGACTTTAACAGTTCAGGCCAAGCCTTTTACAATTCTTTTATTTCCACAATTTCAAAAAGAGAACCGTATAGCTCGTAAGATTTAACCAATATTATTTTACAATAAAACCAACCAGAATATATTTAAATACCATAACACTGTCAACCCAGCTCAGTCTTTATGTACCATGATAAAATCGAAAGAACAGCCAACACTTTTAGTACACTCGCAACAACAATTGGCAACAATCAATTGAAACCCAACAACCACGTAAACATAAACAATCATGAAACAGTTAAATTGCATTCCTCATCCCTTCCTCAATATTATCAACAATGGAACCAACAGGAACATATACATATATATAAGTTGTAAAAACAAATCCAAACCTCTCGACCGTTTTGTACCACAAGGATCCAGCTAAAACAACCAATACTCTTTCCAAAATAACCACAACAATAACTAACAATAAAATAACAAGACAAAGTAGTCATAGAAATAATAATGGACATAGAACAATTAAGACAAAAATCAATTAAATTGGAAACGGGAAAGGGATCATGATTAACAAGTAATTTGGTGGTGCATAGATACTTGTCACATCACCTATACACCACACACATGCATTTCACATAGCAGACAAGTGGGGACTCCTATTCCCTCAAGTCAAAGTTAGACCAAACACTCACCTCAATTTCGCAGGCCACTCGCTGCTCAATTATAGCTTTTCCTCTAGAATCTTTCTCTAACTTGCTCTAGTCTAATCATAATTAACTTAACATGATTAAATAAGTCTAAAGGAATTAACTTTATTGAAAATATAATTTTTTCTAAGTTTTCTAAAATAAAGTGAAAACCCGACCCCGGACCTGCTTGGTCTAAACTTGGGATTCGAACCAAATTACGTTTACCCATTCACCCACGAACCCAAATACATAATTAGTTTCAAAATCCGACCTCAATTCGAGGTAAAAATTCAATTTTTATAAAATTCTCTAATTCTACCCAAACCCTCAATTTTTACCATGAATATTTGATTTTTGTATTTAAAAGTGATGAAAAACATTGGGTAATTGAAATAGTAGAGTTCAAAATTGATTACCAATACTTTGGAGATGAACTTGGGTGAAGAAAATCGTCTCTAGGTCTTGGTAGTTCGAAAAATATGAAGAAAAGGGATGTTGCCCAAGTTGGTGTTTTAATAGGTTGTGGCTGCAGCAATATTTTATTATTTCATTTTTGAAAGAAAAATCGTGGAGCACCAGTGCTCCAGAAACTGTTATGACAGTAGATTTTTTTTTACAAGTTAAACACATCCCGAAGCCTACTCGAAACTCACCCGAGCCCTCGGGGCTCTAATCCAAACATGCACGCAAGTCTAAAAATATCATACGGACTTGATCGTTCGATCAAATCATGAAAATAACATGTAAAACTATGAATTTAACCTCAAAACTCATCATTTTCATCCAGAACACTTAAAGTTCATAACGTTTCAACCGAATGTCCGAATCACGTCAAACAAACTCCTTTTTTTCACCAAATTTCACAATAAACCTTTAAATACAATAAAAAATCTGTACCGGGCTCCGAAACTAAAATACGGGCCCGATACCAATGGTTTCAAACATTAATTCGTTTCTTCATTTCATTAATATTTTAGCAAACTAATTTCTTTCAAAAATTGATTTCTAAGGCTTGGGACCTCGGAATTCATTTTCGGGCATACGCCCGAGTCCCATATTTTACTGCAGACCTCCCGGGATCGTTGGAACACAGATCCAGGTCCGTTTACTCAAAATGTTGACCAAAGTCAACTATAATCGAATTTAAATTCTATAAATCACTATTTATCATATTTTCACATAAAAGTTTTCTGGTTTCACGCCCGGACTGCGCACGCAAATTAAGGTATTTAAAATTACTCTTTTTATGGCCATTAAGCCTAGAACGGATTTTAAATTCATAAAATGACCCCTTGGGTCATCACACCAAGAATGGGTTTCGTACGTAGACATCATTTCTCATAAATTTTTTTGGTGAGCAGGGAGGTACTGAAAAGACAACGGGTCATTATTAGCCATGGCTCTGATACCTCGTTGCTGGGAAAAAATATATTCTGCCCATAACTAATATCTACGATAAATAACAATAACACAATAGAGTAATAAATACACCAAAACTTTTAATCGGGTAAACGATAATATTCGTGCGGAGCAATATAATACAACTATAATATTACAACTTGGTAGTGTCTAGGGATTAATACAATTTCAAAAGAAATTATACTCTTTATTTTATATATCACACTACCATATTACTCTGACTCTCTATTTATGTCACAAACTACAATATGTGAGTTACTCTTTGTAAGCTTTATTGCTTTCGCTCTAATATTTGGTGTGCTTGAAATTCAGACTCTACTGCGAGCCCCTCAAAATTAGCTCGTCATGCCTTAGAGGCCTCGATATCGAACTCTCTGATATAATCCATATACACATAGTCCCCGCGTTTCTTAGAGTGAAGTGATAAGAAACAATTTGAATTCTTTAACTCTTCGATGTCCCCACAATGATGTCAACCATGTAAGATCAGTGATTGATGTGAGAGAAAGAAAGCGCAAAAGTCACGCCTGCACGATTCTCGAAAAGCTTTAAATCAAAAAAGGTAGTTGGTCGTCCATTTTCCTTCCCCAACACATATACCTTACCCCTATAAATACCTCAATCCTTCACTCCTTACACTTCTACTTTTCACAACATCTTTAGATCTTTAGAAACTGTGTTTATAAGCTCACTACCTTCTTCTATTCATCCTCAACCAATTTCTTCTTCTTCTTTTGAGTGTGCAAAAATCATGGGCAAAACTTCAAACACAGTTCCCCAAAAGGAAAAAACCCTTTCATCATCACGCCTCTAAGAGTAAAACGTTATTACCTCCTAGTATTGAGGAGTGTAGTCCCGGGCCTTGTAAAACATCTTTTGGCTTAAAGGTCGAAAAAGCTTCCTCAATTCCGGGACGAGTAGAGATTCCTTCACGTGAGGAGGACATAACTACATATAAAGCCAGTTTCATTAGTGTGTACACATATCCTTTCACTTTGTGTCCGGTAGAACCATCTTTGCCATCGATAGACCCTGTAATCCTCAGATTCTGCAGACAATATCGGGTGATACTTGGTCAAATCTATATGTCATTCTGGCGTATTGTTTACATGATTAGAAATTTTTCCAATATGGTCGAGGGGATGCCTTTTACCCTCAATCATCTGATTAGACTGTATAGCCCCCGAATTTATCGGGGTGTCCTAGTTAAGTTGCAGCATCAATCCTCGAAGGCATTTTTTGCAAGTATCGATGAGGACAAGGATAGATGGTGGATGAGTCGCTTTGTCAGAGTTAGGACCTCGGACCTGATCCCTACTGAGAAGATGACATTCCCCGAGGAATGGAATATGAATTATGAGTGAGCATGTTTCAAATATTTTTATTCCTTTTGAACCATCTTCCCATTCGAACTAACCCTCCTTCGATGATGCATCCGTCGAGTGGTATCCTAGTGCGGTTAGGGATCTCCCGGGCTGGGTACGACAGCTCGATTCGACCTGCCCATACGTTATGCAAACTGAACAGCTATAGGATGGGGTCTCGAGCTAGCCAAGTTTGGGCCTCGAGGTCGAACCAGTGTGCTTAGCTGGCCATGATCAATGAAGGAATAACGGTGAAGAGGGCCTCGAATGTGGTATGATCCATAATGAGTAATAATGAAGAACAATCAATGAAATATAACAAATGTAAGCAATAGATCAATACGACAACAATGGAGTATGTTTTAGTTAGCGAGCAGAGAATGTTCTTGTTCTTGTAATGAATATCATGTGTCCAAAAAATGATAAGGGTACCCTATATATAGGAGGGGGAATCCCAACATGGTACATGTATAATTATTACAAAGAAATATAGTTGGTACAACTATTTATTGGTCTGGTACGGACTTGTACTATTTTTGCAGGAGTTGTGAGCTTTAACCACGCGTCTCGAGATACATTGATCCCGATATTGCCCCTCGAGGGTTGATCCTCATATTTTTCTTCGATCCTATCGAGACCAGGCTCGCAAAGTCGTAGGAGCCTCAAAATCGGCCATTCCCGGGTTTGACCGTGTACAGTTAATCCCCGCGTTTCTTGGAATGAAAAGACAAGAAATGATTTGAATTTTCAACCCTTAAATGCTTCCATTATTACGTTAGTTTCGCCATATCAAGTGATTGACTTGACAAAAAAGGGGTGTTCAAAGGTCACGTTCGCACAACACTTGAAAAGCCTTTGAATTGATTACGACGATTGGCTGTCTTTTGGCCTCCTCAAACGTACATGACTGGCCCCTATAAATACTTCTTCCTTCGCCCCTTATTTTTCAGTGGATCTTCAAGCCTTCAAAAGAGCTCGTTTTACTTATCTCTTGTGTTGTTTCTCTAGTTAAATTTTTTTCTCCCTTCTAAAATCTTTTAACAAAAATGGTGAAGAGCTCCACAACTGTCCCTTAGCATGATAAGCCCTCCTCTTCTTCATGCTCGTCTAAGGGCAAGGGAACAGTACCCCCTCGTTTTGAGGAGTGCATCCTAGGACCCTGCGAAACGACTTTCGATTTCAAGATCGACAAGCCTTATTCGAAGCCAGGACAATGTGAACCCATGTCCCGATATATTAGTTTAGTAAAAGAAACCGAGAAGGTGAAGGCCGACTGCTGCTGGGGGATGCGGCGCTAGTAGAGATTCCCTCCCGGGGAGAGGACATAATGACATACATGGCCGGCTTCCTTAGTGTGTATACCTATCAATTTACTCTTGGCCCGATGGAGCCATCCTCGCCCATAATAGATCCCGTGATCCTATGCCTCTGCAAAAAATACCGAGTGACTCTCGGCCAAATCCATCCATCGCCTTGGCATATCATTTCTATGATTAGGCACTTTACAAACATGGTCGAGGGGATGCTGTTTACCTTTGACCACTTGACCAGAATGTACAGCCCCTGACTCTTTCATGGTGGCCTGATTAAGCTCCAACGTCGAGCTTCGAAAGCTTTCTTTGCTTGTATTGACGAGGTCAAGGACAGAGGGTGGATGAGCCGCTTTGTCCGAGTTGGGACCTCATACGTGATTCTAGTTGAGAAGATGTTGTTCACTGAAGAGTGGAACATGAAACATAAATGGATACGTTAATGTTTCTTTTCTTTTTTTGGATCATTTCCTCACGAACTAACTCCCTCCACCGATATAGCTGTCGCGGTGTACCCCGGCGTGGTTTAGGATCTCCCAGGCTGGGTTAGGCAGGTGGATTCAATTTTCCCATATGTTGAGCGCGTGTGGCGCGATCTGGCTAGGTCTCGATGGGAGTCTAAGAATCATGGTGAATCCTTACTCCTTCTCTAGTCGAATCCTTCATAAGAAGTATCCCCGATTCTGTCCTCATTCCCTATATGTTGCATTCGTGCAAGTCTAGGAGAGGCCTCCTTGATGAGAAAAGCACCGCTTGGGGAAGCAGATACTCCGAAACCTGACAAAGAGAAGAAACAACAAAAGAAATCACTGATTGAGCCTTCGAAGTCAAAGAAGGCCAAAGTGGAGGAACCTAAGGCTGATTCATCAGCCTTAACTCCAAATGTATCGGAGAGTCCGCGAGTTGAAGGTGAGGAGAAAATGACTCCTCGGTGGCACTCGTGGGAAGAGGGGACTCAACCGTACAACATCTTGCTGAGTCGATGGTTGTTGAGCCGGAGGCTTCTAAATTAGAATCTGATGTTGTTGTCGCCCCACCTCGGGCCACAGTGACCTTCGAGGGTGTATCAGATCATGTCCCTGAGGCAGTTGTTGGTCAGAATATTCTCCTACTAGAGTCCACTCGGTAGGCGGGCTGGAGGAGCCTAGTTCTGAAGCTCCCCACAAGCAAGAGAAGGCCTTGATTAATCCAGTCAGGGTTATTGAAGTAACTGATTCCCCACTGGGACTGGCTTTATTTTTGAGGGAGATGCAGGGTGCTCGAAATATAGAGTCTTCTAATGCGGGGGCGTCCATCGGAGATAAATATGTGTTTGAAGGACTTTTTACTGTGGCAAAGAAAAACCCCGAGCTCAATGCCTCACTCATTTTCGATGAGGCTGAGAGGTTCTGTAAACATGTAATATTTCATGAATTCTTTTCATGGCCCTGATTTGCATCATTCTAATTTTGTTTCTTTCGTGCTTTCAGGCCATGGTGCTTTATAACCAGACCTTTGCTAAGTTCCAAGCCAAGTTGACTCAATATGAGGGGGAGTGCAGGAAAATCTCTTCGGAGGCTAATGAGAACAGAGCTCTTTTTACCAAGAAAGAGGAAGAACTCTGTGACATTTGGGATCGTTTACAGGTGGTGTCTCAAGAGCTAAACTGTCTTGCTGAGCAGGTAATATAGCTTCCATTTGCTTTTATTTACATGTTTACCCGACTCTAGTGTTTATCTTTTTTGGGTTGAATATTGCAGCTCGAGAGGAAATATGTCCTGATGAGAGGGGCTCCAGGCCAAGGAAGCTAAAATTCTCGGACTCAAGTAGCACGTGAGTGAGATAGTCTCTGGAGAGATACCATCCAAAGGAAGGTGGCCTAAGTTGATCATCAATTTCGTGATGCGAGGGCGGATAGTAGAAAATACAAGGACCTCCATGATGGATCGATCGCTGCGTGATCTGCGGATAGGGCCGAAGCCGATGCGCTCATATCCTCATATAAAAAGGATGTTGTTGCTGCAAATGCTCAGGCCATGCAGGTGTCCGAGGAGGCCGAAATACAATTGAACCGAGACGTGGAGCATGTTCTGTTAAAGTATCAGAGGCATGCTCTAGAGGACATGTAGGGGGCATTGATCTCCCTGCTGATATCGAGAGGGAGAAGAACCTAAAAGAGGAGGCTGCAACCCTGCTTACTTCTGAAGATAATTCGAGCTGTGGCTCGGAAGATAATGAAGATGAAGGTGAAGTCCCTTAGGGGGAAGAGGTCGTCGAAGACTTGGGTTCCGAGGTCGGAGTTGTCGAAGGTGCAACCTCTGAGGGAGCCGTTGAATGCCCAGCCCCGGTGGTAGGTTAGGGTTTTATTCGTTCCCTCCCTTGTAAGGGATTCAGGAATAATCCTTGTAAATACACCCCTGTGAACTTTCAATATATATAAAATCCTTTCAGTTTTCATAATTTCTGGTTTATCCCTTTGCTTTTTTGGAACAGATTATGATGTTTGTTGGTAAATTGTCCGGAATTTTGGACTTCAAAAATAAACCCTTGGGTTATTAATTTTGATGAGAAATCGGTAATGGTTGATAGTTGACCATTTGGAGGTCAGTCCCCGAGTCAAGTTTTGACTTGCGCTCATCGACCTTTAGGTCTTATAATTCGCCTGAAGGCCCTCTAGGTTGGCCCTTGGGCTCTTACGCATTGGGCCTTAGGCCTGTTTCAGGTCTACCTTGAGGCTCTTTTTAGATAGGCCTTGAAGCTCTTTAGGCTGGCGTTTGGGCTCTAACGCAGTGGGGCGGTACGACCTACAGTATGGCTATATTTTTCCCTCGTTAAAGATTTTTGAAGTTTTTGTGTTCGTTCGACTCTTTGAAGGCTTGATGATAACCTCAATTACGAGCCGATATGTGACGACAGATGAGAACCTCGGGAGATGCGCTCGGAGGCTGATTATTTCGAAACATTTTCATTGTTTGGAGCTGATATGATCGAATCTCTTCTGCGTATGTCAAGGGTAGCCTGATTAACCGGTTCTTTTCGAAGTAATTTCAAAGTATTTGAAGGCCTGTGATTTTATGGCGACGGTTAGATGTCTCTGAGTCGCGTTAGTTTTGTCGTAGCCTTATGACCATAGTCATTGTGTTTGGTCGTAGCCTTTTGATCCCCGAGTGAGGTAGTCTCTGCGTATATATCGAGGGTATGCTTTTTAAGGGGTCTTACAATTTCGAATATATAGCCTTGGCTTTAATATCGGGATTATGCCTTTTTAAGGTCTTACAGATTGGACATGCCTTGCTTGAGGTCTTACAGATTTGGACATGCCTTGCTTGAGGTCTTACATATTTGGACATGCCTTTCTTGAGGTCTTACTGTTTTGATATTGCCTAGTAGAGGTCTTATAATTCATGCCTTGCTTGAGGTCTTACAGATTTGATATTGCCTCGTGGAGGTCTTGCTTTATTGATATTGCCTCATGGAGGGCTTAAATTGTTTAGCATGCTTATCGAAGTCTTGCAGGTTTGTTGTTGCCTGGTTGAGGGCTTACAAATTTGATGTTGCCTAATGAAGGGCTTATGGCGTTACCTCATGAAGGGATTATATCGGTGCCTAATGGAGGGCTTTAAGGCTCGAAGTTGCCAGATTGGGGTCTTACGGCTACGAGCTTGCGGAGGCTTGATGAGCTGACTGTCGATAGCAGACCCGAGTGCTCGGGAGTTCTTGAGGATTTCTGGCCTTTGAGCTGCTTCTTGCAAAAATAACAAACTTTTTTGAAAACGCAAAGCTTTTGGTGATAAAAGATACTCCTTTGATTAATTGGTACAAGTATACACTGTTTTCGCCATCGAGTGTACGATTATTCTAGGCGGACACGGTCCATTTGATTGTTTGGAATGATACATCATTCTCCTATCGAGACCCTCTTTGGCTCATTTTGACTTTTTCGATGAGGTGATCTCCCAAGGGGATTCCCCCCAGTATTTGAGATTGATTGAAGAGAAGCCTTGAATACTTGTCGAGTCCTCCTTAGGTAGCACATAGATGTTGCCTCGTTAAAAACCTTGTCGGTAAAACCGCTTTTAGGATAAAATCCGATTGAAGGAAAAGAGTGCAACGCATGCTTTAAAACCCAAAGTCTGTGAGTCGAAGTATGTTTCGTTGTCTTCCATCGGACATCTACGAAAATTTAGTGTGGAGTACAAAATGCGAAGGGAGAAGGTTTTACCTTAGCAGTAATAGCGTTTGAGCATTGATATGTTCCAATTGCTTCGAAGCTTCTCTCCTTCCATGGTGCCAAGTTTGTAGGACCCTTTGCCGATTACTCCGAGGATGCAGTACGCTCCTTCCCAACTTGGTCCCAGCTTCCCTTCATTTGGGTTTCGAGTGTTTAGTGTGACTTTCCTTAGGACTAAGTCCCCAACTCCGAAATGTCGGAGGTTTTTTATCCTGTTATAGTATCTTTCGACTCTTTGTTTTTGGGCGGCCATTCAACCAATGAAGCTTCTCGCTTTTTATCTAATAACTCGAGGGTTGAAGGCGAGGAGAAAATGACTCCTCGGTGGCACTCGTGGGAAGAGGGGACACAACCATACCACATCTTGCTGAGTCGATGGTTGTTGAGCCGGAGGCTTCTAAATTAGAATCTGATGTTGTTGTCGCCCCACCTCGAGCCGAAGTGACCTTCGAGGGTGTATCGGATCATGTCCCTGAGGCAGTTGTCGGTCAGAATATTCTCCTACTAGAGTCCACTCGGTAGGCGGGCTGGAGGAGCCTAGTTCAGAAGCTCCCCACAAGCAAGAGAAGGCCCTGATTAATCCAGTCAGGGTTATTGAAGTAATTGATTCCCCACTGGGAGTGGCTTTATTTTCGAGGGAGATGCAGGGTGCTCGAAATATAGAGTCTTCTAATGCGGGGGCGTCCATCGGAGATAAATATGTGTTTGAAAGACTTTTTACTGTGGCAAAGAAAAACCCCGAGCTCAATGCCTCACTCGTTTTCGATGAGGCTGAGAGGCTCTGTAAATTGGTAATCTTTCATGAATTCTTTTCATGGCTCTGATCTGCATCATTCTAATTTTGTTTCTTTCGTGCTTTCAGGCCATGGTGCTTTATAACCAGACCTTTGCTAAGTTCCAAGCCAAGTTGACTCAATATGAGGGGGAGTGCAGGAAACTCTCTTTGGAGGCTAATGAGAACAGAGCTCTTTTTACCAAGAAAGAGGAAGAACTCTGTGACATTTGGGATCGTTTAGAGGTGGTGTCTCAAGAGCTAAACTGTCTTGCTGAGCAGGTAATATAGCTTCCATTTGCTTTTATTTACATGTTTACCCGACTCTAGTGTTTAACTTTTTTGGGTTGAATATTGCAGCTCGAGAGGAAATATGTCCTGATGAGAGGGGCTCCAGGCCAAGGAAGCTAAAATTCTCGGACTCAAGTAGCACGTGAGTGAGATAGTCTCTGGAGAGATACCATCCAAAGGAAGGTGGCCTAAGTTGATCATCAATTTCGTGATGCGAGGGCGGATAGTAGAAAATACAAGGACCTCCATGATGGATCGATCGCTGCGTGATCTGCGGATAGGGCCGAAGCCGATGCGCTCATATCCTCATATAAAAAGGATGTTGTTGCTGCAAATGCTCAGGCCATGCAGGTGTCCGAGGAGGCCGAAATACAATTGAACCGAGACGTGGAGCATGTTCTGTTAAAGTATCAGAGGCATGCTCTAGAGGACATGTAGGGGGCATTGATCTCCCTGCTGATATCGAGAGGGAGAAGAACCTAAAAGAGGAGGCTGCAACCCTGCTTACTTCTGAAGATAATTCGAGCTGTGGCTCGGAAGATAATGAAGATGAAGGTGAAGTCCCTTAGGGGGAAGAGGTCGTCGAAGACTTGGGTTCCGAGGTCGGAGCTGTCGAAGGTGCAACCTCTGAGGGAGCCGTTGAACGCCCAGCCCCGGTGGTAGATTAGTGACCGTTTGGAGCTCAGTCCCCGAGTCAAGTTTTGACTTGCGCTAATCGACCTTTAGGTCTTATAATTCTCCTGAAGGCCCTCTAGGTTGGCCCTTGGGCTCTTACGCATTGGGCCTTAGGCCTGTTTCAGGTCTACCTTGAGGCTCTTTTTAGATAGACCTTGAAGCTCTTTAGGCTGGCGCTTGGGCTCTAACGCAGTAGGGCGGTACGACCTCTAGTATGGCTATATTTTTCCCTCGTTAAAGATTTTGGAAGTTTTTGTGTTCGTTCGACTCTTCGAAGGCTTGATGATAACCTCAATTATGAGCCGATATGTGACGACAGATGAGAACCTCGGGAGATGCGCTCGGAGGCTGATTATTTCGAAACCTTTTCATTGTTTGGAGCTGATATGATCGAATATCTTCTGCGTATGTCAAGGGTAGCCTGATTAACCAGTTCTTTTCGAAGTAATTTCAAAGTATTTGAAGGCCTGTGATTTTATGGCGACGGTTAGATGTCTCCAAGTCGCGTTAGTTTTGTCGTATCCTTATGACCATAGTCATTGTGTTTGGTCGTAGCCTTTTGATCCCCGAGTGAGGTAGTCTCTGCGTATATATCGAGGGTATGCCTTTTAAGGGGTCTTACAATTTCGAATATATAGCCTTGGCTTTAATATCGGGATTATACCTTTTTAAGGTCTTACAGATTAGACATGCCTTGCTTGAGGTCTTACAGATTTGGACATGCCTTTCTTGAGGTCTTACTGTTTTGATATTGCCTAGTGGAGGTCTTATAATTCATGCCTTGCTTGAAGTCTTACAGATTTTATATTGCCTCGTGGAGGTCTTGCTTTATTGATATTGCCTCATGGAGGGCTTGAATTGTTTAGCATGCCTTATCGAAGTCTTCCAGGTTTGTTGTTGCCTGGTTGAGGGCTTACAAATTTGATGTTGCCTAATGAAGGGCTTATGGCGTTGCCTCATGAAGGGATTATATCGGTGCCTAATGGAGGGCTTTTAGGCTCGAAGTTGCCCGATTGGGGTCTTACGGCTACGAGCTTGCGGAGGCTTGATGAGCTGACTGTCGATAGCAGTCCCGAGTGCTCGGGAGTTCTTGAGGATTTCTGGCCTTTGAGCTGCTTCTTGCAAAAATAACAAACTTTTTTGAAAACGCAAAGCTTTTTGTGATAAAAGATACTCCTTTGATTAATTGGTACAAGTATACATTGTTTTCGCCGTCGAGTGTACGATTATTCTAGGCGGACACGGTCCATTTGATTGTTTGGAATGATACATCATTCTCCTATCGAGACCCTCTTTGGCTCATTATGGCTTTTTCGATGAGGTGATCTCCCAAGGGGATGCCCCCCAGTATTTGAGATTGATTGAAGAGAAGCCTTGAATACTTGTCGAGTCCTCCTTAGGTAGCACATAGCTGTTGCCTCGTTAAAAACCTTGCCGGTAAAACCGCTTTTAGGATAAAATCCGATTGAAGGAAAAGAGTGCAACGCATTCTTTAAAACCCAAAGTCTGTGAGTCGAAGGATGTTTCGTTGTCTTCCATCGGACATCTACGAAAATTTAGTGTGGAGTACAAAATGCGAAGGGAGAAGGTTTTACCTTAGCAGTAATAGCGTTTGAGCATTGATATGTTCCAATTGCTTCGAAGCTTTTCTCCTTCCATGGTGCCAAGTTTGTAGGACCCTTTGCCGATTACTCCGAGGATGCAGTACGCTCCTTCCCAACTTTGTCCCAGCTTCCCTCCATTTGGGTTTCGATTGTTCAGTGTGTTGGAGGTTTTTTATCCTGTTATAGTATCTTTCAACTCTTTGTTTTTGGGCGGCCATTTAACCAATGAAGCTTCTCGCTTTTTATCTAATAACTTGAGGGTTGTAATTATAGCCTCGTTATTTGAACTCTCGGTGGCATGTCAGAATCTGGCGCTTTGCTCTCCTACCTCGACAGGTATCAAATCCTCGGACCCATACATCAAAGAGAACGACATCTCCCCTGCGCTCGATTTTGGGGTTGTTCGATATGCCCAGAGTACCTCAGGCAACATTTCTCTCAATTTTCCTTTTGCATTTTCTAACTTCTCTTTCAAGTTTTGAATGATTGTTTAGTTTGTGTACTCGGCCTGACCATTTGCACATGGGTGGTAGGGTGCCTATAGGATCCTTTTGATTTTATGCTCCTCGAGGAACTTTGTTGCTTTGCTTCCGATTAACTGTTTCCCGTTATCGCGTGTTATCTCGGATGGGATTCCGAATCAATACATGATATGGTCCCAGATGAAATTGATGACTTCCTTTTCTCTTATAATTTTTTTAAGTCATGCGCTTCCACCCATTTTGAATAGTAGCCAATCATAAATATAATAAATCTAGCTTTACCTGGCGTCGTTATTAAGGGGCCGACGATGTCCATTCCCCATTTCATGAACGGCCAGGGTGATAAGACCGAATGTAGTTGTTCATCGGGTTGGTGGATCATCAAAGCAAATCTTTGGAATTTGTTGCATTTTCGGACGAAGTCTTTGGTGTCCTTCTCCATGTTGTCCCGATTGTAATCTGCCGTGACCACCTTTCGGACTAAGGAATCGACACCGAAGTGATTTTCGTAGGTTCCCTCGTGGATTTCTCAGAGCACGTAATTTGTGTCCCCTAGTCCCAGGCATATTGTTAGGGGCCCATCGAAGGTTGTTCTGTATAGAGTTCCATTTTCGTCGAGTGAGAATCGAGCAACTTTGGTTCGCAGGGCCCTCGGCTCTTTTGGTTCTGCGAGTAGCTTACCACTTCCCAAATAATAGATATATTTATTTCTCTAATCCCATGTCAGGCTAGTGGAGTTGATCTCAGCATGGGCTTCTTCGATCACTGATTTGGATAGCTGAACAACAGCCCCGGGGAATATATCATCTTCCTAAATAGATGATCCAAAGTTTGCGAGTGCATCGGCCTCGCTATTTTGCTCTCGAGGTATATGGACCAGAGTTCATTCTTTGAAGTTGTGCAATGTGACTTGAATTACGTCTAAGTATCTTTGCATCATGTCTTCTCGAACCTTGAAGCTCCCATTTACCTAATTTACCACCATAAGGGAATCACATTTTTCTTCGATGACTTCCGTTTCTAGGCCTTTGGCCAATTTGAGACCTGCAATCATAGACTCATACTCGGCTTTGTTGTTAGTCAATTTTGCTATTTTTATAGATTGTCTAATAATGTCACCCGTAGGTGGCTTCAGAACTATGCCGAGCCTGGAGGCCTCGTCAGTGAACATGGTCCATACTCCCGAAAATGTGCATGTTTTTTACATAAGTTCTATCTCTACCCTGGGCACAGGGGCGGGCGTAAAGTCGGCCACAAAATCTGCCAAAATTCGGTACTTGATAGCCGTTCGGGGTTGATATTCGATGTCATACCCCCTAATTCGATGGCCCATTTAGCCAGTTGGCCTTATAATTTGGGCTGGTGCAATATTGTCACGACCGGAAATCCCACCTTTCCGACCGTGACTGTGTCTAACGTTGAACCCGCTAGACAAGCCAATGCACACAACACTTTGACATCTATAAAACAACGTAACAGTAATAAAGCCGATTAACCTTCCAACCTCTATTGGGATATCTCAATTCCCTTAACTTTCAGCCTTTACCGAACATTTCCAAATCATTCCAAAAGTTTTTACAGCAGAAAAGTAATAATATTTCCAAAACGAATAATGAATTGATAAGGTAACAATATCGCAAATATCCCAAAACCGGGGTGTCACAACCTCACCAACTAACTAACTGAGTGCTACATACAAAGTCTGAAAGAAATACATAATTGTCTTGGAACTTAGAAGAAAAAGGCAAGACAATGAGGAAATCCAAATGTAGGAGAGACACCAAGACCCACGAACGCCAGCGGGTATACCTTGAAGCTCTGGGTGGACTGAAGGTGACTCCCTCAATGCGGTCCACTAGGTCCGGATGCGGGATCTTTACAACATTAAGAAGTGCAGTGTAGCATCAGTACAATCGACCCCATGTACTGAGTAAGTGCCGAGCCTAACCTCGGCCGAAGTAGTGACGAGGCTAGACTCTACATTTACGATAACATGTCTTATTCTACAACAGATAACAGGAAATAACACAAGGCAGGAGATAAACCGTCAAGTAGGGGATACGGGAGCAGTAAAGGGGGGAACAAGTGAAATAAAGCAGTCATATCGACAGATAGAAGTGATCCCGAGAAACAATCCAACATAATCGACAACGA
>ML275567.1:0-24424 GCA_005239495.1 Nicotiana undulata
GGATTTGAAAGGCTCAGTAAAGTTTTGAGAGTTACTAGTGTGGGAAGTTTTACGTTATTTCATATTGATCATGTCTTTATTCTCCGCATTCTTAAAGTTTTGTTATTTTTATTAAGCAATGCTTACAGTATTTTGTTGGGAATTTGTTGAAAGCGATGAACTATCGTTTCGTTCAGTATTAAATGATTTTAAATTGTTATTGCAAGTTATACGTTGGCTGGCCTAGCGGGTTCAACGTTAGGCGCAGTCACGGCCCAAAGGGTGGGAATTTGGGTCGTGACATTAGAGGAGCACCTGAGTCGTCTACTTTTACTGTTTTTGGTAATTTTGTACTAGATTTGTCTCTAAACTCTAGATTTGCATCCCATAATCTAATATTATGGATTCTATCTTCAATTCTTCTTTTATTTCTTCAATTTTCATGAGTATCTAAACCCATATCTAGGGTTGTGACCTAACCCTAGTGTGGGTAATGAGTGTTTGATTTAGGGCTTGTTAGTGATTGGGTTAGTGATATTTAGCCTAGTTCTTGCTAGAACTCAAAAATTAATGGCTGTAAACATTGATTGATGTCTAAATGACTTAGTCTTCACTTGAGAAAGTGGGACTAAGTCTAGGAAAGCTTGGCTAACAAGGAATTAGGGCGAACTCAAGAAATTGATAGCCCCAATTAAAGGGGTAAACCTAGAGATAGTAATACCCGACTTGAGCTAATATCACTTGTCTTGTGAAAATACCTATTTGGACTTGAGAAAGCCAAATTGGGAAAAATCACTCAAACTACTGAGAGGTATAGAGTGAGTACCCGGGTGTGATAGCTATATTACAACCCCAACTAATCAAGCTTGCCCTGGAAACTACAACCCGTTAGATAACCACCTAGGTAGAAGTCATGACCCTAGTCCCTTTAAACATTTGAAAAAACCCAAAATAAAAATATTGTCCTTAGTTTTATTAATTGAAATCATTAGAGTAAAACTAATAGCAGAATACCAACCAAATTTGTGGAAGTGCAATTAGAGCCAAAACTTGCATCTCACTTAGATATAAACCTAATTCCAATTATGAACTCCCTGTGGATTCGATCCCGACCTTAGTTGGGTTATTATTGTATCGACCGCCTCGCTACTCAATAGTAGTGTGGGTTTGGACCCGATCAAAAACTATTGTACACCCGCTCCTTATTTAGAGGAACTACTTTTATGGGATGTCTTGTAAGGTTTATATGGATCACCAGAGTCTTCAATATCTATTCAAGTAGAAGGATTTGAGCTTGAGGCAATATCACATTTCTTTATCATATGGGGAAGACCAACGTGGTAGCCGATGCTTAAGTAAAAAGGCAAAGAGTATAAGAAGTCTTGATTTTATTCCAGCTAGGGAGAGACTGTTAGGTATGGATGTTCAGGCCCTGTCCAAGATATTTCAAAGCCTAGCAGGGTTCTTGTATGTGTTTTATCATAGTCATCTTTGTTTGAGCGCATCAAGGTGCGTCAGTATGATGATCCCTACTTGCTTGTACTCAAAGATACGATACAACACAGTAATCCTAAGAAGGTGACTATTGGTGATGAAAGGGTATTGAGGCTTGAGGGTAGGATCTATGTTCCTAATATGGATGGCTTAAGAGAGTTGATACTTGATGAGGCTTACAATTCACGGTATTTCATTCACCTAGGTGCTACGAAGGTGTATCGTGATTTAAAGCAACATTATTGGTGGAGAAGGATGAAGAAGGATATTGTTGAGTATGTTGTATGTTGTTTTAACTATCAACAAGTTAAGTATGAGCATCAGATACTAGTGGTATACTTCAGAGGCTAGAAATACTGGAGTGGAAGTAGGAGCGTACCTGTCACACCTCCTTTTTCACCGCCCGGGGATTAATGAAGGGGTAATAAGGGAGTTCTTCCACTTTAAGTGACATTATTCGGATTTAGGGATTTATTTT
Organism: Nicotiana undulata; assembly: GCA_005239495.1. Lineage (NCBI taxonomy): Eukaryota > Viridiplantae > Streptophyta > Magnoliopsida > Solanales > Solanaceae > Nicotiana > Nicotiana undulata. The sequence continues at coordinate 1,952 of ML275567.1, forward strand.
AGTTTTTAGAGTCGCCACCAAGATTTTTGACGATGTTCCGGGAATCCGTTTTATATAAAAATCCCAAATCGAGGAATTTTGACTTTGTTTTAAGTTGTCTGCGGCCAAAAATTCGAGTAAGGAATTCTGTTAACCCGAGAGAAGGTGTTAGGCATTATCGAGTTCCGTGGTTCTAGCACGGTCGCTTAACTATTAATATTTGGCCTAAGTTATCTGATTATTTACGTGTTTTGAACCATTGTGCATTTATCCTTTTTAATTTTTAGCCCCTTTTGACGTTTATGGATTTATCTTGAAAACAAGTCACGAGGACGTGCACTTGTCTGCTTTTGGACATATCGCAATTGCTCCACATGAAATTCACCCGCAATTACAACACGTGATTTTAATGTAATTTCAAGTTGAAGTCGGGGACATGAGTTGTCACACCCGAATGTAGATTACGTAGTCAAGACTATGGCTGTGACGGTTTTTAGAATGCATATTTGAGGCGATAATTCTTTATTCTTTCCATTTGAAGGAGTATTTTAGATTTAAAATCAATTAGGACGTTTATGGATTTATTTTGGACAAGTTACGTTGGCGTACACCTGTTGTTTTTGAGCACATGGAAAACAAGTCACATGAAATGCACCCGTGGTTGCTATGTACATTTTATTAATATTTGGAGTTGAGGGTCGGGGGGCATGAGTCGCCACTCCCGAGTGCAGATTACGGTTGTTTTGGAATTCGATTTTATCAAATTCCAAGATAAATGTATGATTTTTACCTAGGAGGTATGTGAAGATTGAGATCGCTAACCTATAAGACAAGATACTCGGGCTAGGGCCATATTTTAGCCCCGATCGATTGTTTATCCCTTTTGGCCAAATCCTAAACTATGGTTGATGATTAGGAAAATAAGGGCGCATGACTCTATCCAAAACAACTTCAACCAATGAAAGGTTTAGTAAGAAGAAACCCCATCAGATTACTAATTCATGACAACAAAAACGAATGGACATATTCAGTTTTTACCGTTCATCACCATGTAATTTTCGAAACTGTTGAAGAAACAATGAGATGGAGAGAACAGAACAAGGTATATTTTGTCAAAAGTATAAATACAGTTTTTCCAAAATTGCTTTAGATTAAAGTGGCTAGTGAGAAAATTCTTCATCGTTACTTAATAGTTTCACAAAATTTGCATGACTTTTAAGTCATAATTTCTACACATTTAATCCTAGTTTTGAGCGTTTCTACATCTACTTAAGGATGTGAAAAGGAAGCGTTTTAAAATCACTACTTCCTATTTTTTTTTCCCGAAAATTGTTGAGCCACAAAGTGTTGTTTTTTTCAGAACTTCAACAAATGTTTGCAGGGATCTAATTTTCACACAAAATGTTTTGGGGGAGTAGGATCTATACTTGTTCATTTGAGAAAAAAAAACTTTATCAAAGGCGAAATGAAACAATAGAGCTGAATATGAATAATGTCCAGTCCCTTTTTACAAACATATATATGAAATTAGAACTCAACTAGATACAGTTTTCCTACTCAAAATACAAGTTCTAAAAAAAAGAGACAGGGTAAAAACGAGTTGTTGCTCCTGTGCAAGCCTCATCAATGCTGTGTGATTCAACCTTTGTAGTTCAAGCCTGCGTTCTTTTGCTATTTCCAAACAACCAAATAGATTTTAGACATCCTCAGAGAGTGATCTTGACCATGAATGGGCCAGATTCAGTCCTACTGATTGAGCCAAACAGGGATAACTATTTACTAAATATGTCCAAAATGACATATTGAAGCCATATGATTCATCTATCCCTTAAGAAGATATTAATAGACTTAGATCCTAACAATAAACCTGAAGACACACAAGCCTTTCTGCTTGTGACCTCTTCAGCGACTAAAGACTAAATACAAATGAGGAGCAGATTTGTGCATTCTTCCTGAGTTGAATATGACCATGAAGAGGTCAGTTTCAGCTCCAAGGGTGCAAAGCCATCAGACCTTTGATCATTAAATAGATTATGGCCTAAATTCATACAATGACTGGACCATTCTTATGTATTTCTTAAGATATGAATATGACCATTTAATGGGTCTAGATTCCTATCTTAATACTTTTTTGTAATGAGAACCTAACTACTCTATAATTGTTTATGCATTATTATAGGGTGAACCTGGCCATGAAAAGGGTCAGATTCACTCCCTAACAACAATCTTTTGTAACACTTGATTCATACTTGTGTTATGACTTTGATTTTTAGGCATTTTAGAGGATGAATCAGACCATTCAAGGGTTCTGACTCCTTAACTCTAATGCCTTCTTTAATACGTACTTTATACCTTTTAAAGGGTGAATTTCAGCACCCTAAGCTACTGTTCATGCACCATAAAAGGGGTGAATTTGACTCTTAAAAGTCAGATTCATCTACCCTAGTGCCAATATTCTAACCTACCTAGAGACTTGCTTGTTGCATCTCTTTATTGGCCAAATAGACTCAATTGAAAAGCATTTTTTCTGCACTCTTATGGAAAGAACTTGACCATAGAAAAGGCCAGGTTCAACATCCCAGTGCAAGTCGTTCAATTAATGGACCAACACAAAACTAATATCAAAGCATTACAATCAACCAAAAAGACAAACAGACTGATTCTCAAAGGTTCAAGTGCTTCATACACAATGCATACTCAGATTCATCAATGTCACCTCAACCAATCCTACTTCAAATTTATAGACCAAGAATCAAGGAGAAGAAAATTTAGACTCATATAAGCTTAAAATAAACACAACATGAGTCAACAATTTCAACATCATTAATTCATATAAAGGTTCAACGTTACATACCTTTAAAGAGAAAGAAAACAACAAGAAGACTTTGACCAAATAAAGGTCAAGTGTAAACCACAATCAGCAAGAAAGAAGAGAATTCAGCAGCAGCAGCCAGCTCCATAGAAAATATCCCCAGAAATGTTTTTTGAAAACCCAAAACCTGAACTGAAAGCTCAAATAGCACCCAGAAATGAGAAAATTCCACCCCTAAAACCTTGAAGAGTTCTTGAAAGAGTAAACAATTTTTTTTCCTTATTTTTGAATGATTATGATCTTTTTTATGTTTTCAGAATGTTTTAACAACTAAGAGAGTATTCTCAGAGTGTCCACGAACCTCTTTTAACTAAAGCGAGGGGTCTATTTATAAGATATTTGGGAATGAGATATTCTTTGGAATATTCCCTATCCAAAAGCTGAAAAATAGTACCAAAATAGTACATAAGGCAGCTGTCAACCTTATCTTTTGGGACAGATGCCCCTTATTCTAGAACATTCTTCCTTTTTAAAAGACCTTTTTACCCACATCAATTCTGATTTCCTAATCTATATTACCTATTGTACCCCTTGGAGTCATGAATTTACCATTAAGTAACCAGGGTTACTCACTTGGGTTACTTTTGAACTCTGGTTAGCTAACACTAGTTAGGCTCATTTTAGTTAGCCAACACTAATAGGTGTTATTAGCTTAGTCCTAGTTTAATTAGCTTAATTAATCAACTTGACTTCTTAAACTTAGGTTAGTTGACTTATGTTAACTAATCGAACCTAGTTAATTACCTTAATCAATACTTAGGACTTGACTGATTATTCAAGGTGCCAAAAGCCTAGTTTGGTCTTATTAACAGGTATCCTTTTACAAACCACTGTTAATTAGGTTAGATTTGAGGCATAGGATTAACTAGTTTCTTAATAAATTAACCAATCCAAGACAATTATGTTTGAAAAATAATGCACTCAAACAACTATCTACCCACTACTTATGAACAAGAGCAAACAAAGAACAACGATAGATAGTCTACACAGAACAATTTATGTCATAGTGTGACTCTAATCTAATTGCATACGCAGGGACATAATCTTGTTTTATCAGTATAGAAAAGACTCAAATCCAGCCAGTCATTCTGATAACTAAGAGATATGCTTGTTAATTTAAGATGACACCAATGGAAAATGAATCGACTAGGACATTTATAACAGGTTAATTCCTTTTCCTTGATTTTCTTGATCAATCATAACAATCAAGTAACAGAACAAACTAATACAAACAAGAGTTTAACAGAACAAGATTTAAACTAGTTTTAGCAAACCTAGAGACGGATTATTAAGGAAAAAGAAACAAAACTATCATACCTAGCAGAGTTTCATATACCTAGACAAAACAAAGGCGGGGTAATTTCATGCAATCAAACAGTGAATCAACCAAGTCATTCAAGTTTTTATTCAATCGAATACAAAAAATAAGCTACAATCTAAGTAAGGAACATGAAGAAGCAACAACAAACGAAGTGATGAAGATGACTTCACATAAACAGAGAATAAGGGGGAACGGGATTTAAAATAGTTTCTGTTCCAATATTTTATAGAAAAGCAAAGAAAGAAGAAGAAATACCCGTAAAAAGAAATGGCCGGAAAACTTGGGGGTCGCCGGACCTTGGCCGGACTTCCGGCGAGTTTGAAAATGATCCAAACCCGCATGAATCGATAGCTCTCATCAAGAGCTATCGACTCATGCAGGTGTGAGCCATTGGAGGACTTCGAGTTGGCCGGAATTAATTTTCTAGGGTTCTGCCCTCTTAGATCTAAAATTGGAAGTTTTTGGTTGGGTTTTTTGAGAAATCAATGGTGGGAGGTGATTGGGGGAAGGAGGAGGATCATCTGGTTAAAAATTGGAGTCGATTGGAGAAGCTCCGCCGCCGGATGCGATTTTCGATCGACGGAGCACGGCGGGGGAGGGGTGGAACTACGGTGGTGGGGCGGTTGGTCTCTAAAGGGAGAAGGGAGAGAGATGAAGGGGGATATGGTATTAGACTTAGGCAAATGAGGGGGTGGGGGGGTGTTTAGAACATTTATATACTTAGAGGGTCCTCAATTTAGGACCGTTGGATCAATGAGATCCAACGGCTGGGAGGGATCACTTATTGAAACGGGGTCGTTTGGTTACTGGGGGGGTGGGTTATGGGGTAATTGGGATGGGGTGTTATGGGTAGTGTAGAGATGGGGATTGGGCCTGGGTTCTTTTGGCCCAAGTATGATTAATTCACTTTGTTACTTATGATTATATAAATTAAAACTAAACAAAAAATTTGATAATTAATCCTAACCTAGTTTTTGTCCAATTATAATTTAATTAATTAAAATCACACTATTTAGTTTACTCCTAATCAATTAAAGGACAAATTTCACAATTTTGCTAAAAGAACTAATTAAATCGGGAAATTAGACCTTAACCTACTTTATGTCGAATAGTGATATTTATTTAAATAATAATTAAGGTTACACACCTAATCATGTCTCTTTAAATCATTTATATATTTAAAAAGACGAATTATGGTTATATATAATGCAAATAGTACGGAAATCCAATAAAATTGATAAAATTAGATAATTTATTGAATTTTTGTAGGACTATATGTTAGGTAAAAAATCACGTGCTCACAGCTGCCCCTCTTTGTTCGGAAACACGAAGAGTTTTCGGACAAAGACAAAGTGAGCGGCCATAAGCGACTTTGACCATTCATATGTTCCGTTGTGAAGCGTTTTTGAAAAACTTGATCGAACCCTGCTTCGAGGATTGCCTACATATCCTTGGCTATAAATGAATCAAGTCAGTGTAGTTCTGGAGATTTTGGTAGCTGGGACAACCGAGTAACTGTGGTTTCACTGTGGTTACTGCTGTTACTGCTGCTGATCTCCTTATTACACCAAAATAGCAGAAATGAGAAGACTAAACTAAAACTAATCAACTATGAGTTACAATAGTCCTATCTATTAGTCTGCTGAAGCCTGATCTTGAATCTTGGCTGCTTTTATACAGACTTGATCCGGACCTTGATGCTTGTTAGTTGTAGGCGCTGGTTCAAACTTCTTCAGCATTGCGGATCAAAAGAGGATATGCGCCGCTTGTGACTTCTGTTTTGTCTTGAGCGGTCCATATCTTTTCCGTTTCCGTACTTTGGATTCAACCTTCTCTTTTTCCTATTTTGTTTTATTATTTTGGATCGAAACTTCTTCTTTTGGTCATCTCGAGTTATAATGTCCTAAAAATGTAATTTGCACAAAAATCAAAACGAACAAACGAAATTTTCTGCCCCAGTTTTCATACTAGGAAATTTTTGTGAGTTATTGCAAGGAAATCTATACTATCATATTATTCAAAGTGATGAAAAGCCGGTAGCGGTGCATCCAGGGTTATTGCAGACTAGGGAGTGGATACCCTATATCTTAAAGCAGGTCCACTGGGGTGGCAAAAGTGAAATCAACTAGGGATTGTATACCCTATGCTGGGGAAGAAATCAATTAGGGGATGCATACCCTCAATTTGAAAAGAAATCATCAATTAGGGAATGTGTACCCTTAATTGGAAAAGAAAACAACAATTAGGGAATGTATACTCTTAATTGGAAAAGCAATCATTAATTAGGGAATGTATACCCTTAATTGGCATCGACTAGGGAGCATGTACACTCATGTCGGGAAGAGAAAATCAATTAGGGAATGTATACCCTTAATTGGAAAAGAAAACATCAATTAGGGAATGTATACCCTTAATTGGAAAAAGTGTAGCTAGGGTTTGGAGACCCTATACCACTTCAGGTTTAAGCTATTTTCAACATTTTGTTTGAATAAATGCGGGAAAGGATTTTGGAGAAAACCTCATTTTTGGAGCTGTTGCAGAGCTGCTTCTAGCTCTTGCGCCTTTTGTTTTGGTTGCACCTGCTTTTGCACGGTTACTTTTGAGTGGCACCTGTTTCACATTTTCAAACAAAGAACAGTTTGTTAGTTTGAAACGGTGGTTGGTTTTGCGGCCTTGGTTGTTTCAAGCTGCGTGATCTCAGTCCCATTGACGAAGATCTTAACCTCTTGCTTGTTTGCTGGTTGGGTATTGGGTTTTATCTCTAATCTCGGGGACCTTGGCTTTCCAGGTTTTACCATGGAGATCGGTCACGTAGGACCCAACATTTTGTTTTGCCTTTGTAGGCCTTTCACTTGCTTTCCTTTTGGGTTTCCAGAGTGTCGGGGGGAGTTTTGGCCCCTCAAATTCTGCTGCAACGGTTAGTTGCGGGACTTAACCTTTACAACTTTATTTCGCTTTTATAGGCTTTTCATTTCTGACTTTTCTTCCAACTTTAGCTTTAGGGCATTTGGAATATTTCGGGTTTTCAAACCTTGCCTAGAGGGTTAGCCATGTGGGACTCAACCTTTCACTTCATTCGCCTTTATAGGCACTTCAATTTGATTTTCTCCTTTCAAGGGTTTTTGAGTTTGAAGCATCGATCGCTATGGCCAGTCAAGATCGACTTGATGCCCCTGAAGAGGCTCGGTGCCCTTTGCATATTGGCTTGCATCGAACGAGACCCCTGTAAGTCAGATTTTGCCATCCTTTCTTTCTTTGCCTTAAAAATAGAGTCAGACTGAAAGGGATTGAAAGAAAATAACAAAGAAACGGGGACAATGAATTTTGACAAGAAATATCCCTTTTGGGGAGAGAAAAAGGACTTATCTGGAGTGCACGCGACTTTCAATGAACATGACATGCGCCTTGGACTGGATGCCTGGTCGATATAAACAATTCGACTCTCAGAAATTCGTCACGACTTTTAACTCGAGGTTGAGAAACCTTGCCCCAGATCATGTCGATATCAGTGACCAATCATCCTCTTTTCGATTAGTGGTGCCCTTTTCAAGGTTTTCACCAGCTAACCTCTCTCATTTCTCTTCTCGCCATCGCCCAGTAGTGCTCTTTGCGAGTTTTCACCAACAAGACTCTCTCATTTTTAATTTCTCTACTCACCGTCGCCTTATGGTGCCCGTGTGGGTTTTCACCGGTAAGACTCTCTCATTTTAATTTCTCTCATTGCTTGTATGAGGTCCAAATAGATGTATCTTCCCATTCTGGCTTTTCTTTGCCGATCGATCGGAAGGACTTGACTAGGATTAGGGATCAAAAGAGTTTGTATTGAATTACAACCTTGGAACTTTCAAGCGAATCATTGCCGCATCTCAACACATGCCCCAGTTTAAACTCTTGGGGGAATGTGGATTTTTATTTTGATGTGACTGAACCCCAGGGAGAGGCTGCCTACGTATCCTTTCGGAATCAAGTCAGACGTAGTTCAGGAAATCTTTTTGTTTTTGTTTTGATTTTTGTTTTCTCTTCTCTTTTTTTTTGATTTCTTCCTTTTCTTTTCTCATTTTTTTTTGATTTTTCTTTTCTTTTTTTTTCTTCTGATTTTTCTTCTTTCTCTCTCTCTTTTTTTTTCTTCTTTTTTTAAGTTCCAAGGAGGTTAGTCAAAGAAGAGTGACCGGCTCAAAGGGTTTACAAAATGGTAGTGTTTGGGGTAGCATGAACGAAAGCCTTCATCATTTCGATCAACCGTGTCGTCATCACGAAGAGGTCAAACATAATACCTTTTGACTGCATCTGCATTAATAGCCGTTTCGGGGTCATTTCCTTCGATTTCTCCCAAATACAACTCTCCTTTTAGAAGCAATTTCCTTATGATGTACGGACCTCTCCAATTCGGGGCAAATTTTCCTTTTGCCTCTTCGTGGTGTGGGAGGATACGTCTTAACACAAGTTGCCCTACTTCAAAGTTCCTAGGCCGCACTTTCTTGTTGTAGGCGCGGGCCATTCTTTGTTGGTACAACTGCCCGTGGCAAACTGCGGCCATCCTTTTCTCTGCGTTAATTGCTCTAATCAGGTTTTGACCCATTCGTCATCCTCAATTTCTGCTTCGACAATAATCTGAAGGGAGGGAATTTTGACTTCTGCGGGTATTACGACTTCAGTGCCATAAACCAATAGATAAGGAGTAGCTGCAACCGACATGCGTACTGTCGTGCGATATCCGAGTAATGCGAAAGGCAATTTCTCATGCCATTGCCTGGAAGTTTGAATCATTTTCCTGAGGATTTTCTTAATATTTTTGTTTGCTGCTTCAACGGCGCCATTGGCTTTGGGTCGGTAAGGGGTGGAATTGCGGTGTGTGATTTGGAACTGTTCACATACCTCCTTCATCACGTTACTGTTTAGATTCGCGACATTGTCGGTAATGATAGTCTTTGGGATACCAAAACGACAGATGATATTAGAGTGCACAAAATCCACTACTGCTTTCTTGGTGACAGCTTTGAATGTGACTGCCTCGACCCATTTCTTGAAATAGTCAATAACGACCAAAATAAATCGGTGCCCGTTTGAGGCCCTTGGCTCGATCGTCCCTATGACATCCATTCCCCAGGCAACAAACGGCCAAGGTGCTGACATAGGATGCAATTCTGATGGTGGTGCGTGAATCAAATCGCCGTGTATTTGACATTTGTGGCTTTTACGGACAAAGCTAAAACAATCTTTCTCCATGGTCATCCAATAATACCCGGCCCGCAAGATTTTCTTTGCGAGGATGTATCCGTTCATGTGGGGACCACATACTCCTGAGTGCACCTCGTTCATAATCTTTTCGGCCTTTTTGGCGTCTATGCATCTTAATAGATTCAGATCGGTAGTCCTCTTATATAGTACTTCCCCACTTAGGAAGAAACTGCTGGCGGGTCTCCGGATGGTTCTCTTTTGGTCCCCATTGGCCTGCTCTGGATATTCTTTTGTTTTCAAGAATATTTTGATATCGTGATACCATGGTTGACATCGGGCTCTACTTCGACCGTGTTGCAATAACCATGCCTTTGCTTGATTTGAGTTTCCAACGGGTTGATGTGAATGTTACCCGGATATGGAAGCATTGCCTCTAGAGTAGCTAGTGCATTGGCTAACTCATTGTGGCATCAAGGAATATATATGAACTCGACAACTTTGAATCGTTTGCTAAGATCTTCCACATGTTGGAAGGAGCTTAACATCCCGAGTTTCCCACTCTTCCTGAGCCTGCTTGATGATCAAATCCGAATCTCCCATGATCAACAACTCTCATACATCCATGTCAATGGCCATGTTCATACCCATTAAACAAGCTTCATATTAGGCAGTATTGTTTGTACAGAAAAACCGAAGGCGGGCTGTGGCGGGATAGTGCTATCCCGTGGGTGAAATCAGGATTTCCCCAATCCCAACACCTTTTTCATTTACAACTCCATCAAAGAACATTATCCAAGTGTTGGCGTCCTCAGAATTTATCTCGACTAAATTTAACTCTTCGTCTGGGAAGTAAGTTCTTAGGGGTTGGTAGTCGTCATCGACATGATTTTCTGCCAAGTGATCTTCCAATGCCTTGGCCTTCATTGCCGGCGAGTGATATAGACTATGTTGAATTCGGTGAGCAGAATCTTCCACTTAGCTAATCTCCCGGTGGACATTGGCTTTTGGAATATGTACTTCAACGGGTCCAACCTAGTTATGAGGTAGGTGGTATAAGCCAATAAATAATGCCGGAGTTTCTGAGCGACCCAAGTTAGAGCGCAACACGTTCTTTCCAATAGCTTATACTTGGCTTCGTAGTTCGTGAACTTCTTGCTCAAGTAATATATGGCTTGTTCTTTCTTCCCGGTTGCGTCATGTTGCCCGAGAACAAACCCGAAGGAATTTTCCAACACCGTCAGATATAAGAACAAATGCCTTCCTGGTTCTGGTGGGACTAGCACTGGCGGGTTCAACATATATTCTTTGATCTTGTCAAAAGCGTTCTGGCATTCGTCCGTCCATTTGATGGATGCATCTTTCTTCAACAACTTGAATATAGGTTCACAAGTGGACGTCAACTGAGCGATGAACCTGCTGATGTAATTCAACCTACCTAACAGGCTCATGACCTCCTTCTTGGTCCTTGGTGGTGGGAGATCCCGAATAGATTTTATCTTTGTCGGGTCTAGCTCGATGCCCCGTGGGCTGACTATAAACCCCAGTAATTTCCCAAACAGAACTCCGAAGGAACACTTGGCCGAGTTTAGTTTCAGATCATACTTACGCAGGCGTTTGAAGAATTTCCTCAAATGCTGGACATGGTCATCTTGCATCCTAGATTTAATAATCACATCATCTACGTATACCTCAATCTCCTGATGCATCATGTCATGGAAAATGGCAGTCATGGCCCTCATATATGTTGCTCCGATGTTCTTTAGACCGAAAAACATGACTCGGTAACAATAGGTGCCCCAGGGCATAGTGAAAGTTGTCTTTTCTGCATCCTCTTCATCCATCAATACCTGGTGGTATCCAACATAGCAATCCACGAAAGAGTGTACCTCATGTTTGGCACAATTGTCAACCAGGATATGTATGTTTGGTAGTGGAAAGTTATCTTTAGGGCTTGCTTTATTCAAATCTCGGTAATCGACACATACTCTGACTTTTTCGTCCTTTTTAGGTACTGGAACCACATTGGCCAGCCAGGTAGTGTATTGGACCACCCGGATCACTCCCGCTTTTAATTGTTTAGTGACCTCTTCTTTGATTTTGTCACTCATGTCTGTTTTAAATTTCCTCTGCTTTTGTTGGACGGGTGGATAACCGGGGTAGGTTGGAAATTTGTGTACCACCAAATCTACACTTAGTCCAGGCATGTCGTCGTAGGACCAAGCAAACACGTCTTTGAATTCGAATAGAAGTTGAATCAGAGCGTCCCTAGTTCTTTCATCAGTGTGGACGCTTATTATGGTTTCTCGAACCTCTTCTGCATTACGTAAGTTGACGGGTTCTGTTTCGTTTAAGTTTGGCTTAGGCTTATTCTCGAATTGTTCTAATTCTCGATTTATTTCACTAAAAGTCATATTCCGGTTCTTGACTCATTATTTCGAGGTTAGACAGCGTATTAAGATCAGAGCATGAAGTCCACAAGCATGTCATGTTATTTAAAGCCGCATTGTTAGGACTGAAAATAAGAAAATAGGCAAAATCCGAAAGAATAATAGACTATGAAATTTTGATTTTCATTTCATTGAATTTGAACATAGGAGGGTTTACATCGGAATTCAGAAAGGCAGTAAATTAAAAACACTTGAGTTACACCCTGAAATAACTCATAGTGTAGGAAATATGGAAAAACTGAACTACCGTGTCTCCCGCCTGACGGGGAATGAAGTAGCCTTCCAGTTCTGCAACTTGGCGTTAGGGACCATGTACTGCACCTCCGCGGTGCTCGAGCCTTCTCCCAGCTGAACCATGTTAGTTTCATACAATATTTGCTTCATGGCCTCGCAGATTCCTTCAATTTCTTCAGCCGTAAAGGCCTCTTCTTCTTCTTCTTCTTCTTCGATATATTGCGGTTCAATGAAAGTCTCAATAATATGTGGGACCGGCTGAGGTAGGTCCCATCCATTGCTTTTACGGGCATCGGCCCACTTCCCATCTTCATATGAGGCTTGGAAACCTATGCCGAAGAAGTTTTTAGCGGCAGGTAGAGAGATCGGTTCAGTGATACCTTTCAAAGACACCCCAAGCTCCTTTCCGGGTCTGTATCCATGTCTAACCATGTCGGTAGCGACCATGATTGACGTATTTGATAGGCAGGGTGTGGGCACGGAGCACCTTCTTCATGCTGGTCAGCCGGCACAATTTCAAACGCTTGATAGACAATGTGCTCACTCCCCTCTCTGGCTTCAAGACAAGGGATCGAGGGGTCTCTATAGATTGACTGCTCGTCCTCCCCGTGGACCAGTATCTCCTGGTTTTCATATTCTAATTTGACCATTTGATGGAGAGTAGAGGGTACGGCTCCAGCGACATGAATCCACGGTCTTCCTAGAAAATAATTGTATGAGGTATCCATATTTAGGATTTGGAAGGTTACAGTGAAGTCCACAGGGCCGATCGTCATAGCTATGTCTATTTCGCCAATGGTGTCCCTTTTGATTCCATCGAAGGCACGGACACAGACATTATTCGGCTTGATTCTCTCAGTGCTGATTCCCATTCCTTGTAGTGTGGATAAAGGGCAAATATCTACCCCGTAACCTCCATCAAGCATAACTCTCTTCACATAATATCCCTCACTTTTAACTGTTAAGTGTAAGGCTTTGTTGTGAGAGGCTCCCTCGGGAGGTAGATCATCCCGGCTAAAAGAAATTTTGTTTACTACAAAGAAACGTTCGTCCATTCTTTCCAATTGTTCGACCGAGGTCTCTTCCGGCACATACGCTTCATTCAGCGTTTTCAAGAGTATTTTTTGATGCTCGTTTGAGCCCATCAACAAAGATAAGAGAGACACTTGATCAGGAGTATTCCTGAGTTCCTCAATTGTGGCGTATTCAGTCATGTTCATCTTCTTAAAGAACTCTTCAGCTTCCTCGGCGGTGATAGGTCTTTTAAGGGGGAAGCATTTGTGCTTGATTTTGGCTAGCTCCTTCAGATTGAGGTATCCTTCAGAGGAGTTTGCTTTGATTGCTTCCCCTGTGATCTCTTTCCCTTTGTATGTTACTACCGTCTTGTTGTAGTTCCAAGGAACGACAATAGTATTCTTCATGGGGGCTTGCGGCGCGCAGCTAATAACCACGGGCTCATTCAACCTAGGTGAGATTATTTGCCCCCGTGCCACGTATGTCCCCTTTGGTACATACATGGTCGGGCCATTTGTCATGGCTCTGTTGAATTGTAGCCTTCTGGGCGGGCTCAACATACCTTGTTCCTTCTTGGGTGCCCTGGGGACGTAAAGAACGACGTCTTTAGAAGATCCTACCTTTATCTTGGCTTCAGCTTTCCCCGTAGCTTGAGGAACAGGATTACTCTTTTTTATTTCCTTGGCTGGCTTGGGTGTCGCCTTAGGATTTTTCTCTGCGTCTGCGATGGCAATGATAGCCTTCAAAGCTGGGTCAAAATCTTGGTCCTCGCAGATCATGCCGATAACATGCCCATTGTTATGGGCGGGCAATGGATTGTTAGTCACATTGGGAGCTTCTTCATCCCTTAACACTACCTTCTTTTGCTCTATAAGGTTTTCCACAGCCCGCTTGAGAGTCCAGCAATCCTCCGTGTTGTGTCCCTTTGCTCCGGAATGGTAGGCACAATTGGTTCCGGGTTTGTATGACACTGATGCTGGGTTTTGTCTGGTCGGAGGTACGGGCTGCAAAAGCCCCATCTGGACCAATTTTGGGAAAAGACTTGAATATGGCTCAGCGATAGGAGTGAAATTGAGTCTCCTCGGGGGCTCATGGGGGTAAGCATTGTACAGGTAGTTGTTTTGAGGAGGGCGTGGATTGTATGGAGCTGGGGGAGGATGGTTATTTCTTGGGGGCGGAGCTCTGTTCTAGTTGTATTGTTGTTGCGGCTGAGCGTTCATTACTTCATAGGGAAAAGGAGATGTAGTGTAAGCTGCATTTTGGTGAGGGTAATAGTGTTGGGAGGTTTTGGGGAATGGACCTGAGTGTTGCCGAGGACCCCTGACATCGGAAGCCATCATGGCCCCTTATTCTTTCTTCTTTCTGTTGGCTGCACTCCCGGATCCGTTTTGGATGGCTTGGGAAGTTGCTCTTATGCCTGATTGGCTTAGGATACGACCGGTCTTTAAACCATTCTCAACCATTTCCCCAATTTTGATTGCCTCTGCAAATGGTTTGCCCATGGCGGACATCATATTTTGAAAGTAATCCGCTTCTTGTACTTGTAGAAAAACACTGACCATTTTGACCTCATCCATCGGAGGTTTGACCCTGGACGCCTGCTCGCGCCACTTAATAGCGTACTCTCTGAAACTTTTCGAGGACTTGTTTTTGAGGTTGGATAGATAGTTTCTATCAGGAGCGATGTCCACGTTGTATTGGAATTGTCGAACAAAGTCCCGGGCTAGGTCATCCCACACGCGCCAGCGGGATATATCCTGTTCCATGTACCATTCAGATTGCAATCCTTGTTAAGCTCTCTCCAAAATATGCCATGAGAAGTTCCTCTTTCCCACCTGCTCCTCGAAGTTGGTTGCAATACCCTTTCAGATGAGCTATCGGGTCCCCATGTCCATCAATTTTTTTTTCGAATTTGGGGGTTTTGAAACCGAGAGGCAAGTGGACGTGCGGGAACATGCACAAATCGGCGTAGGAGACGCTTTTCTGCCCGCTCAACCCCTGTATGTTTTTGAGGCTCTGCTCGATACTCTTCATTTTCCGAGCCATTACTTCATGCTCGGGGCATTTCTTATCTCGTCCCAAAGTAACTTCATACTAAGGTTGTTGGGTGTATGAATCAGAAGGGACATGAGTGGCGCCGAGAAATGATGGAATTTGGAACGTAAATGCCGGCGGCTCAAAGCTGGGCCCGGTGATAGTTGGGGGAGCCGTGGCGGAGCTTTGTGGTGCAGTGAAGATGTTGGATGATGCACCAAAGAACAAGACCTGGGGGCGAACCTCAGAAGGTCTTCCGGCAAAGTGAGCCGACATAGTTGGGTATCCGAACGACGTGGCCGGGTAACTTATAGGGATGTTAGAAGTTTCGGTTGTCCTGGGGATTATCTCGGGGAAACCCGGGATGGAACTGGGCGGTTCCCTACCATTGGACCATGCGTCCCACATTTCTAGCATGTGGCAACGCAGGATCCTATTCTCTTCAGCTGTGGCTAACTCAGACGTTGGGATGACTGGATTCGGGTCCTCCACAAAAGAGTTGACGATTGATAAGTGGATTTCGGATGTCATTTCTATGCTTCCCTTTGATCTAGTGAAGTAGGGATGGGGAGCCAGGTTACCGCAAAACCAACCACCCTAGAAAAACATCTTTAATAGTGAACTAACGAAATGTTAGGTCGGAATAGTTTATCACATAGGGAAATCGCACGTTTGGGGTATGCAATGCACCTAAGAAATTAAACGCTTTCTATATGTTTTGCAATGGTTGTGTGTCTCATCCTAGCTTTATTTTCTCGGATTTGAACTTTCCTTTATTTTTTATCTTATTGTCATCCTTTTGCCTTTCTCTACCACTCTTTCCTTCCTTTCATTGTATTATTTTTTGCTCTTTTATTTCTCACTCACTTTCACTTCTTAAGATTATGATCGAATCCTATGTGGGTTGCCTACGTATCACGGTGCCGCGTGAATCATATTATTACGTAGTTCAAAGGATAAATCTGAAGGAAAGAAATAAACATTTTTCGAAACTTTCATTCATTGGATAAAATATTTTCAACTTCAGTACATTTTTGCAACTTTAAAAACTATAAAAGACTTAAGACACACTTTCTTGGAAACGTAAAAACTACAGTGGGCTCGGACAGGACTACAACTGGAAAATAAAATACAGACTCGAGAAATATAAAAAATACATCAGTGCTTCCATTGCTTCAGGCACCCGTGGGGCATCATTTGGCCTTGCCACGAGCCTGCGTGCTATATCTTGTGGGAGGCGGTAGAGGTCGTCCATTATCTTGTGGACGAAGATCATAACCGCTGAGAAGAAGGTGGTCCGAGTCATATCTTCGCATTCCTGGCATTTGGTGACAATATAATCAGATATCTCCCGGATCCTTTGTCTGATGATACCTTTCTCCTGAAGTAGACGCCTCTAAAGCCTGGGCATCTTTGTGAGTCTGCTTTTGCCACTGTCGCAATTCTTCTTCCAACAGGGCTATCATGTCATAACACTATTCTCTTTCTGCCTTAAACCTTTGTGCTTGTTTGGCCATCTCGTTTCCAAAGGTGGCCATTCTTTCTTTCAATCCCAGAACTTCTTGGTCATGCTTTCTCTTCAATTATTGCACGAATTCTGCCCTTTCTTCGGCATTCTTCGACAACTTTGCTCGAGCTCGGGTCAAATCTTCCTCGGCTTCGTCCAAATTGTCACCATAGCTACACAACTTTTGCTTGAGACTGGTGACAAGTCTTTCGTCGACTCTACTTCTTTCGGGGTTTTGAATGGCTATCCTCATTTTCTGAATTGAGCCCTGAGGGCTTCATTTTCTTTGTTCAACCTGTTTCTTCCCCCTTCGGCTGCAACAGTTTGTAAAGTGTTTTCAAATTTGAGCTCTCGGATCTGGGACTCTAGTTTACTTATTGTAGCTCGGTAGTTGTTTACCTTTTCTAGCCAACCCCAATGTTCTTGTGTCTGCTCAGTAAAATGCTTCACGTGAGGTCTTTTCGCAGGTCGCTCTGGTTCTTGGTGCTCCCGGCCTCTTCTACCATACCAAGAAATATAGGCTGGCTCTACTTCCCCTTGAGATAAGTTTCTCACCCGAGTGTGAGGCTCTAAGAATCTGCACTAGTTCCAAATTTGACGGACCCTGTTTTCCAAAAATGTAGCTCTTGGACACAACTCAATGGCTTGTTGGCTTAAGTCCTCATCACGCGGAATGCCTTGTTGTCTACCCAATTTTCGTAAGACCCGATGTGGGGCATATGGATGGATAATCCGCAGGCCCATTAACAAAAGATAGCACACTTCAGCGGACATATTGATAACCTCGCCGATGGGGAGCCATCCGAAGGTCCACTCGATTCGGTCGGCGGTCAATGAACCCAGATGTGAGTGCCAAGCTTCTGTGCCCTCAAGAAATTTGTGGCCTTCTACCCAAGTACTGTGTTCCTCAATACAATTCTAACCAGTTAAGCCATAGTTCATGTAACCTGGGCGGTGAAAGAGGTGCTCGATCATCCAAATATGTAGGAGCAGGTTGCACCCTTCAAAGAAATTTCCCATGACTGACAAATTGTTAGGGCACGATAAATTTCGGCTAAGATCATCGGTATAAGAGTGCCATAGTTCTTTTTGTCATGAAATCCGCCATCCCTACCAGTCCGATGTCTATCAGTCCGTCACCTCGGGGGAAGATTAAAGTGCCCAGGAATGCTACCACAAAAGCTAACCCTCTGCGGGCTTCCCATTTAGCCTGGTTCTTGTGGTGAGTCAGACCAATACTTTCAGCTTCATAGCCCCGAGGATCTCCATACTGTTTGTACAAAAAATAGAAAGTGCATAACCCTTCAGCCAGGTGTGAGTCTTGAGTGTCACGAAAAATGTTCAAAATATCCAAGAACTTGTGTGGAGTTACCGCCCTGGGTTCCACCGGATACCGACTTCTAAGATTTTCACCGAGAGTAGCATACCCTGCTATTTCCTCTAGCGTGGGTGTCAACTCAAAGTCTGAAAAGTGGAACACGTTGTGGGCAGGGTCCCAAAATGACACTAAAGCTTCGACGATATCCAATCTCGGCTTGATTTTTAGAAGGCCAGTGAGTCCGCCCAAAGCTTTTACGACAGACTTTCTACTAACTTCCCCCAGGTCGCTCCACCACATATGGAGTCCCACAGGAATTTCCTCGACAACCCTAAAAGGAGTGTTTTCAACTGTATTCATCCTGCACATTTGTTTGAATGTTTTGATTAAGAAAACAAAGTCATACAAGGTTTTGACTGAATGCGAAAAAGTGTCATTTTTGCAAAAGTTTTGTAATTAAAAAAAGAAATGGGGCGTCTTTGCGAATACGTCCCCTCAATACTTCGGGTAGGAAGCTTTTAGGGCTGTGCTCGCTAATTGGGCCAATTGTTTTCGAAAAGACAATAAGTGACTATTTTTGCAAAACAGCCTTCCGGCGTCCTGTTGGGACAATTGGCTATTTTAGGCAAGAACAGCATCACCTAATTTTGCGAACGTATTTTCTAATAAGGTTGGACCCGATGAGGGTTGCCTACGTATGTCACATCCGGTGAGAATCAAACAATGCGTAGTTCGGGAAATCTCGACACAATTTTGAAAAAACATGCACCAACTTACTTTATTTCGAAATACTATTTTCAGAAATTTTGGCAGAGTTTCGGGATGATCTCGAATATCGGGTTTTTAAAAAATCGGCTAAATCTCCTATTCTATTCCTCTCTTGGTTTTTCTGCTCTCTTTTCTTTTCTTCCCTTTTTGTTGTTTATTTCATTTTTTATATAGCCGGTCAACAAACAATCCATAACAAAATGTTGTACATATGGCAAGTAGGGTGCATCAGGATAGTCTTTCATTTTGGGTTCACCTGTCCTAGACGGACCCAACCCCTGTGTTGATTCCCCTAAGTCAAATGCACGTGATGCAAATAAACGTTCCTACTAGGGATCCGGCATGAGGCTATGTCATACTAGGTTTATACCCCGGGGTTATGTTCTAGACAAGGCTTACCCGAGCGGACAGCTCGAGCCAAGGTCGGGGCAGCGTACCAGGAATACAGAAGCTTCACCGGCTTTGCTACTTGTCCGTACCTCGTTCTAAAATTTGGATGACTGTAACAAAAAAGAAGTCACACGAAGTGCACACTTCCCAGATGATTTAGAAGACTCAGAGAGAAGAAAGGTTTTGGCACAATTTTATACACAATTCAAATAATATCAAAGCAGTAAATGCGACAATTAGCACATCAAGTTTAAACACGTAAAATCAGATAACGAAAGCCAAAATATAACAGTTTATTCTAAGCTCGAATTCTTGAACCCTGAACCAGAGATTCTGGGTTCTATTCCCCAGCAGAGTCGCCAGAGCTGTCACACCTCCTTTTTCACCGCCCGGGGATTAATGAAGGGGTAATAAGGGAGTTCTTCCACTTTAAGTGACATTATTCGGATTTAGGGATTTATTTTAGTTTTTAGAGTCGCCACCTAGATTTTTGACGATGTTCCGGGACACCGTTTTATTTAAAAATCCCAAACCGAGGAATTTTGACTCTGTTTTAAGTTGTCTTCGGCCAGAAATCCGAGTAAGGAATTCTGTTAACCTGGGAGAAGGTGTTAGGCATTCTCGAGTTCCGTGGTTCTAGCACAGTCGCTTAACTATTAATATTTGGCCTAAGTTATCTGATTATTTACGTGTTTTGAACCATTGTGCATTTATCGTTTTTAATTTTTAGCCGCTTTTGACGTTTATGGATTTATCTTGAAAACAAGTCATGAGGACGTGCACTTGTCTGCTTTTGGACATATCGCAATTGCGCCACATGAAATGCACCCGCAATTACAACACGTGATTTTAATGTAATTTCAAGTTGAAGTCGGGGACATGAGTTGTCACACCCGAATGTAGATTACGTAGTCAAGACTATGGCTGTGACGGTTTTTAGAATGCCTATTTGAGGCAATATTCGATAATTCTTTATTCTTTCCATTTGAAGGAGTATTTTAGCTTTAATATCAATTAGGACGTTTATGGATTTATTTTGGACAAGTTACGTTGGCGTACACTTGTTGTTTTTGAGCACATGGCAAACATGTCACATCAAATGCACCCGTGGTTGCTATGTACATTTTATTAATATTTGGAGTTGAGGGTCGGGGGGCATGAGTTGCCACTCCCGAGTGTAGATTACGGTTGTTTTGGAATTCGATTCTTTATCAAATTTCAAGCTAAAGTTCTGATTTTTACCTAGGAGGTATGTGAAGATTGAGATCGCTAACCTAAAAGACAAGATACTCGGGCTAGGGCCATATTTTAGCCTCGATCGATTGTTTATCCCTTTTGGCCAAATCCTAAACTATGGTTGATGATGAGGAAAATAAGGGCGCATGACTCTATCCAAAACAACGTCAACCAATGAAAGGTTTAGTAAGAAGAAACCCCATCAGATTACTAATTCATGACAATAAAAACGAATGGACATATTCAGTTTTTACAGTTCATCACCATGTAATTTTCGAAACTGCTGAAGAAACAATGAGATGGAGTGAACAGAACAGGGTATATTTTGTCAAAAGTATAAATACAGTTTTTCCAAAATTGCTTTAGATTAAAGTGGCTACTGAGAAAATTCTTCATTGTTACTTAACAGTAACGACCCAGCCGGTCGTTCTGTGTGAGGGACTCCGTTCCCGTGAATGACTCTTCCCATAGCGACTACTCGTGCTTTATGACTTGTGTGGGCCGGTATTTCGAGATTCGGAAGTGATTTGGCCAGTTCAAGAACACTTGGTTCCTGAAGGCTAGCCTATTTGGCTAATTTTGGTTCCGAGCAGCATTTTGAGCAAACGACCTCGGAATCGAGTTCTGACAGCTCCAGCAGCTCTGGATGATGATTTCAGACTTGGGAGTGTGTTCGCCTCGGGTTTCTGATGACCCGGGAGTATTTCGGCACCTGAATTGGAATTCAGGATTTCATGTGATTTGGAATTCAGCCTGGAATTGGACCTCGTGATAGCATGGTCCGAATGGAATTCCGGAACTGGCAATAGTTCCGTACAGTCATTTATGACTTGTCCGCAAAATTTGGGGTCATTCCGAGCAGTGTAGACCCGTTCGGCGTATTGATGAGCCGTTGAAATTTTTCTTGAAATCCTAAGTTTGATCTAAGGGGTTTTGGAGAGTGATTCTTGGTTTGAATGATGTTTCTAGTGTTCTGAGAGCTCGAGCAAGTCCGTCATGTGATTTGGGACTTGTTGGTATAATTTGTCAAGGGCTCGGGTGGGCCCAGGGGTCTCCTGGACCCCGACCGGGCTCAAAAACTAGCAATTGAACTGCTGGTGGGAATTTACTGGTGTGACCGCACCTGCGGTCCATATGCAGCAGGCGCGAGGTTCGCACCAGCGGAATTTCCTTCACAGATGCGGCTCCTTCCGCAGGAGCAGCCTTCTCTTCGCAGGCGCGGCTCCGCAGGAGCGGACAAAGGCCCACAGGCGCGACCTTCCCCAGGGGCCCAGGCCATCGCAGGAGCGGCCTATTCTCCGCAGGCGTGACTCCGCAGGCGCGGACAAAAGCCCGTAGGTGCGAGAAATCCCCCAGGGGCCCAGGCCATTTTCCGCAGGCGTGACCCAATCTTCCGCAGGTGCGAGTCCGCACTTGCGATCCAAAAGTCGCAGGTGCGGAAACTGCTGGGCAGTCCAAATAAAAGGCCCAAGTCGTGATTTCTTTCCCAAAATCACATTTTCCTCCATTGTTGACGACCCCAAGAGTTCCAGAATGGATACTTTTGGCCTAGAAACTCAGGTAAGTGATTCCTTAACCCTCCGCATGTCAATTCTTCCGTTCTTTGAGAATTTCCTCTTCCTAATTCATTGAAATTCATAAGAAACTGTTGGGGGAAGAAGGAGGGGTTTGATGAAAATGTGAATTCTGATGTTTGGGCCATTGAGGGATGATTAATTGAGTTAATTTTGATCCTTAGGCGACGTATAGCGCGTTTCTTCAAGAATTATAATTTTTCGGACGCCGAGGCTCGGAGTTGAATTTCCAAAGTACGTCAAGAATACGTTTTTGAGGAAATATTTGATAAATCCTCCTCGAATCTTCCTAAATTGATATAATTATGTGCTTTTGGCTAGTTGCGAGCCATCGAGGGTGATTCGGAGGATTCGTGCGTCGTGTTGATTGGTCCGTTGGCCGGAGGAGCACTTGTCCAGGTGAGTCTCCTTTCCAAACTTTGTAAGGGGGAAATGTCCCCTAGGCTCTTGATTGCTAATTGTGCTCGTTGAGGGGGCTACGTACGCACCACGTGACGAGAGTCCGTACGTGGCATCTATACTCTATGTTAGGTAGCCGTAGGACCCACGAGCATGTTCTAATTGTTGTTTGATATTATCTGATGTTTTCTACAAGTTATTA
>ML275569.1:13058-75345 GCA_005239495.1 Nicotiana undulata
TTGTAGCTCGTACCTTTTATGTAGTTTCTTAGCAATCTTGTCATCCCATGTGATGTATGTTCATGATCCATATCTACCATTTATATTGATCTCGTTATCCCATAAAGATAATAAGAAGGTTAGATAAAATGTACGTTGGTGCTCGGCAAGTATGGCCCGGGTGCTAGTCATGATCCTCCAGTTTGGGTCGTGACAAACCAGCGGCGGTATATCAGACTCCGGACACATTACCGGTGGGTGGGGCACAACCAGCAGCGCCTGAGCTCAGACCCGCTGCAGACGGCGATCCGCAGAAGCTACTTGACATATGGACACGATTGCACCCTCCGACCTTTGGAGGTGAGAGGGGTGAGGATGCTCAGGACTTCATTGATAGGTGCAGGAACAGACTGCACAACATGAGGATTCTGGAGTCCCATGGGGTCGATTTCACCACTTTCCAGCTTGAGGGTAGAGCCCGCAGATGGTGGCAGTCTTACATCCTTGGTAGGCCAGCAGGTTCTCCGATCACTTGGGAGAAGTTTACTCAGCTATTCTTGGACAGGTATATTCCACCCTTGGAGAGGTAAGAGCTGCGTTATCAGTTTGAGCAGGGCCAGATGTCCGTGACCGACTACGAGGCCTGATTTTCGGAGTTGTCCCGCCATGACCTCATGATTCTTCTTACTGGTGCTGAGAAGGTGCGGAGGTTCGTAGCAGGGTTACATTCTGGTATTAGGGCTAACATGGCCCGAGAGGTGGAGATGGGTACTCCTTATCAGCTCGTGGTTGAGATAGCTCGCCGGATTAAGGGTTACCGGTCTAGGAGCAGGGAGCAGAGTCAGCAGGACAAGAGAGTTAGATTTTCTGGAGAGATAAGGGTAGAGGTCCGTTTGGCAGAGGTCAGCCCAGCATGCCTCCATATTCAGCTCCACCACCACCTTCTCGCGGTGCTCCAGCGAGACCATACTTCAGTGCCATATCGGAGAGTTCTTACCACCCTCCAGCCATTTAGGGTTCCTCAGGCGGGTATTCAGGTCATCAGGGTCCTCCTAGCTCCTATTTCAATGTTATGCCAGAGGTTTCCCACCATTCCCCAGCTATTCAGGGTCCTCCTCTTTCAGGGCAGCAGGGTATGCCTCCAGTGAGATGCTTCGAGTGTGGGGATTCATGTCATATGAGGAGGGCTTGCCCAGACTTCGGTGTAAGGCCGTCCAGCAGAGTTATCAACCTACATACTCAGCACAGGCGCCCTGTCCACCTAGAGGTGGAGGGAAGACAGGTAGAGGTCGTCTCAGAGGTGGAGGTCAGGCAGGAGGAGCTCAGCCAACTCCTATTCAGTCCAGCGGGGGTCAGTCTTCAAGTACTCCAGCCAGATTTTATGCTATACCGGCCCGAGCAGATGCAGTGGCCTCAGATGCCGTGATCACAGATATTATTTCAGTATGTGGTAGAGAGGCATCAATACTATTTGATCCAGGATCTACCTATTCATATGTGTCAGCTTTATTTACTTTCTTTCTGGATGTTCCTCGTGAGTCTTTGGCTTCTCCTATATATGTATCCACACCCGTGGGTGATTCTGTAGTGGTAGACCGGGTCTAGAAGAATAAAATGCCTTTGTCATACCGAACTTTAAAAATGCCAAGTACAAACATGCAATTGAAGATAAGCAAAGAAATTATACATAGTGTCTATTGATGGCATCAAAACAAACAGAAAGTGCCGATGGGCAATACCTTTGTCCCAATGAATGACCCTCGCTAGTTCGAAGCAGACCTGACTCACCCTTATCTTGATGTGAAAGCATGCATTTCAGCACTGACTAATCTACCTCAAACTTCTTGAGAGACATTCCTTTGTTGTATGCTCTCATCAACCTCTTGATTTCCCAAACTAACCGACTCAGTTTTACTCAATTCAAGCTTCAGGTTATCTCAGAATGCATGAATCTTTACTTGTTTCCTCAAATGCATCCTTTTATCATATTCAAAATTATTTCATTGCTTCATGATTAAACTAACTTTCAAGA
Organism: Nicotiana undulata; assembly: GCA_005239495.1. Taxonomy (NCBI): domain Eukaryota; kingdom Viridiplantae; phylum Streptophyta; class Magnoliopsida; order Solanales; family Solanaceae; genus Nicotiana; species Nicotiana undulata. The sequence continues at coordinate 15,070 of ML275569.1, forward strand.
CCATGCTGAGAATTATGTGTGCATGTCATGTCACTAGAGTCAGCATGAAAAGAACTATAAAGGGAAAAGTAACCTAAAAGAAAAAACTGACTAGAACTACCGGAAAGCAAAAGATTGCATTAGACAGATGGTGAAAAGGGTTTGAACAAAACAAGCAAAATAGACATGGGTTACAACCCTGGAACAATCCTAGATAACACTAGGCTAGTTACTACAATAAAACGAACTAGGCAAAATAAGACGAAGAAGGGTTTGAGCCACAAGACAATATCTGAATTACAACCCTAAAATAACCCGGACAACAGAAATGACAACAAAATAAACCACCAAAACTCCTCCCTGGCTACCCAATAAAGGAATGTCTTTCCAATTACCAAGCTCGACATTTCAGCCACTAAGTTGCACATCACAATTACTGGGACCTTCACTAACTTCAATCAAATTGTCTTCACCAAGTGACTCATTGACTCCTTTGAGGTGGTTTTGGGAGGTGGAGTGTGAAAAGGTTGTGGGAAGATATCACCAGCAGTAGGAATCTGGATTTGTGACAGTGGCTAAATGGTGAAAAGGCTTTCAGAGTGGTTAGTGGGAAATAATGGTGGGGGAGGCCCACTAATCCCGGCTTGGTATATTTTGGTCATCTGTCCTTTCAACCTTAGGATCTCTTCCTTCAACCCAAATTTTGATTCAATAATATCCTTAGCCGGATTGACAACACTCGTGTCCCAGTCTTTGTTAGACATGGTTACCTTTCTCTTTGACCTTGTGTTGTACGGATGACTCGCTAGAATGCCACAAACTAACCACCTCCTGTTATGATAACAATTAAAGTACCAAAGAGGAGCAAAACAAAGCCAACATGTTAGCGTTAGGGCATTTATTAGATAAAAATATCACATTGCGTGCAATGCACCTAGCAACAATTAACGGTTCTAGAATGACTTCAAGGGTCACAAAGTCATTTGGCATCATCCCAATTTTGTTCATTTCAATCTTCTCTTTTTTTACTAGCACTCCTTGGCTTGCTCATTTTCCTTCCTCTCTTTCTTTTACTTATCACTAGTTTCTTTCTTCTCACTCCTCGCGTCCCACAAATCCATTCTTTCATTTCCATAAAGACCTTTTGTTCCTCTCTTTAAGTCACTTCAAAATGCAATCCTGATATTTTCCCTCACATTTCACTAGTCCATTACAATCTCATAACCCTCAAACAAAAAACAAACAAAAAAAATACATTCACACTAATCTAAGCTCGAAACAGCGCTAACCCTTTTGAGACTTATTGATTTTTTTTCATACCCCTCTTTTGGAATCAAAAGTAGAGTTAGGAACTAGAAAAGAAAAAAAAAAGAGGAAGAAGAAGAAAAGAAAAAGAAAAAAAAGAAGAAAAAGAAAAGAAAAAGAGAAAAAGAAAAAAACGAGAGAAAAAATAAAGGAAAACAACAAAATAAACCAACTTCAGGTTGGAACTACGTTCGACTCGATTCCTTTTTAGGATACGTAGGCATCCTCGCTCTGAGGTTCGGTCCCATTTAAACAAAAATCCAAAAAAATCATAAAGAAAAAAAATCAAAAAAGAATTCCCCATACCAAGAAACTGGGGCAGAAGTTTTAATTTTGGCCAAAAGATCTGATTCCAAAAGTTGTAATTTTGAACCCTTTTATCTTAAATTATTTTGAGCCTTCATGTCATCCTTTCTTTCTAACCCTATCCAAAAGCCTACATTACGGTCCAAAGAAAGACCTTCCGACCAATCTTTGAGGATGCCAAATCAAGTGTGTGGTGAAAGTATGATTTTCTTGAATCATGGGTAATACCTTATTCTCAGCACAAAGAGAAAAAAATGATAAAATGAGAGAGTCTTATTGGTGAAAACCCTTAGGGGAACCATAAGGCGGCGGTGAGTTGAGAGAAAGAGCAAAATGACATAGGCTTGATGGTGAAAATCCTTCTGGCACCTACAAGTCGAATAAGGATCGTGAATCAGATAGGATGATCGGAGAATTGAAGCCCAGTTTCACGGCATAAAGGTATAACAAGAGTGGAACATTAGACTTGCTTGACAGATTAGGTTGCTCAATCCAAAAATGCATGTCATAGTCATTAGAGTTGGTGTCCACATGTGATAAGTCTCTACTTTGCAATTTTCTTGTTTGATATCATCTCTTTCCATTGTCCTTTACTCTGTTCCTCTTGCTTTGTTCAATTCCTCTTTTTGAGTCCATTTGGTCAGAACAAGTGAGAAATGACTTCAAAATTTTCTACCAGCTTTCGAATTGTACAAAGAGAAATCTGGCTAATACATCAAAGCGACATAAGTCAGGAAAGAACAATATGCGCACTGATTTGATAACAATCGACGTGCTTTGGGATTCATGTGAAATGCAAAATTTCGGTAAATGTCAATTCATGAGCAATACATCAGATATAAGGTATTGGGGTTGAACAGATCAGAGGTGTTTTCATTGATAAGGGTTGACAGAGAAAGTGGTTAACCAATAACAAGCAATGTCTTCCAAATGGAAATCAGAGTATCATGGCAAGTGAAGGAGAAAAATCCCTCAAGGTCAAGGCCACAAACTAACCACCATGTTTAAACTTACAAGTTTTTCTTTGTCTGAAACAGGGATGAAGGCTATGTTCACATCAAAGCTTGAATTTTTCAAGTGTAATGCCCCAATTCTGCTTATGCAAAGGTTATTGAGAAGTTTCACCCCCTAGGAGACGCACTTCTTAGTATGGGTCTTTCAAGTTATATGTTGTTTTAGGAGACGCACTTCCTAAATGAGATATTTCAAGTTATGTTTTGTTTAGGAGACGCACTTCCTAAATTGAGATTTCATCCCTAGGAGACGCACTTCCTAGTTTGGTTAATTTAAGTTCTTTCCTAGGAGAAGCACTTCCTAGTTTGAATCATTGAAGTATTACCCCTAGGAGACGCACTTCCTAAATTGAGATTTTACCCCTAGGAGACGCACCTCCTAGTTTTGGGTCATTTAAGTTCATTCATAGGAGACGCACTTCCTAGTTCGAGTCATTGAAATTTCACGCCTAGGAGACGCACTTACTAGTCTAGGTCTTTCATGTTATACTGTTTTAGGAGACGCACTTCCTGAATAGAGATTTTACCCCTAGGAGACGCACTTCCTAGTTTGAGTCATTTAAGTTCATTCCTAGGAGACGCACTTCCTAGTGTGAGTCATTTAAGTTTCTCCCCTAGGAGACGCACTTCCTAGTCTAGGTCATTCAGGTTATGTTTTTGTTCTAGGAGACGCACTTCCTAGTTTGATTCATTGAAGTTTCACCCCTAGGAGACGCACTTCCTAGTCTGGGTCTTTCAGGTTTTGTTTAGGAGACGCACTTCCTAAATTGAGATTTCATCCCTAGGAGACGCACTTCCTAGTGTGAGTCATTTAAGTTTCGCCCCTAGGAGACGCACTTCTTAGTCTGGGTCATTCAGGTTATGTTTTTGTTCTAGGAGACGCACTTCCTAGTTTGAGTCGTTGAAGTTTCACCCCTAGGAGACGCAATTCCTAGTTTGGGTCTTTCAGGTTTTGTTTCAGGAGATGCACTTCCTAAATTGAGATTTCACCCCTAGGAGACGCATTTCCTAGTCTGGGTCATTCAAGTTTTACTCATAGCAGGCGCACTTGCTAGTCAAACATTCTTGGTTTTGCTCACAGGAGACGCACATCCTAGTCGAGTCTTTAGTTTACTCTTATCATTGCATCAGTAGCATAAGTGGTTTACAGTTTTTCTAACAACTCACAAATCTCCCGAGTGCAAACTAGGGCAGAAACTTTTGTTTGTTTTGTTGTTTTGATTGCAGGCACCCACCTGGAGAATGAGGGAATTCATTTCAGAGTTATTTCAAAGTCAAGTCATCAGGCGCCCACCTGGAGAACGAGGAAATTCATTTCAAGTTATGTCATCAGGCGCCCGCCTGGAGAACGAGGGAATTCATTTCAAGTTAAGTCATCAGGCGCCCACCTGGAGAACGAGGGAATCCATTTTAAGTTTTAAGTCAGTAGCAGGCGCCCGCCTGGATAACGAGGGAAGTCATTTCAAAATTCAATTCAAGTTAGAAGTAGTAGAAGCTCGCATCAAGAATACGAGCCAATAGTTCGAGATGCACAACAAGACTGTTGAAGATTCAAGGCAGAAGAATAGACATACTTTTGTAGTTTTTCTTGTAATTTTTATTTTTCATTTGGTTTTATTATCATGTAAGGACAGGAACCCGGACCGGAACCTCGACGACACTTCACTCGACATTCTACCTCAGTATCCTCCTCCATCACTATTCCTACTTCTGAACTACACGTGACCTGATTCCTTTATAGCCAAGGATATGTAGGCAGCTCAGATACCAGGGCTCAGTCACATTCTCCTTTCTTTTAGTTTTAGGTCTCTCTAAATAAGGTTCGGGTCAAAAAACTTGTCTCGTCGTTCTTTGTCTGAAAACTCTTCGTGTTTCCAGTCAAAGAGGGGCAACTGTTAACATGTAATTTTTGACCTGCCCAACCTTTCAAAGTAGTATTTTAAAACTATTTACTTATTTTCTCCTTTTTATAGGATTTCAGTCAACTTTAGTTTTAATTTTAAATATAATTCTAAAAACACCAAAAACAATTTCATTTTAAAGTTTAGTATAAGATTTTTGATAAGTAGTACTAAATAATTTTTCTTTCATATATATATATATATATATATATATATATATATATATATATATATATATATATATATATATATATATATATTAATGATACATCAAGACAAGAAAAAAAAGAAAAACCAAAAAAAAACCTAATAAACTTTTTAACACTCTCTTCTTCTTAAACTTTAAAAAAAAACAACCTAAGATATCCTTCTTGACAAGACCCAACAAACCGTTCCTCCCCTCAGCCGCCACCCCCGTCAAAGCTCGCTGGAAAAAGAGAACGGCCACACCCCTTTGATTTTCGGCCTCCGAACGTCTCCTCTCTCCACCTACACCCTAACCCAATCACCAAGCTGCCTCGGCCTCTCCACCTTCCACCAGCAGCATCCACCACCACAACACAACCAACCGCCAGCTACAACCCCCCCCCCCCCCCCCCCCCCCCCCCCCCCCCCCCCCCCCCCCCCCCCAACCGTCACTCCCAGACCCCATTCTCCAAAGAACCGCCGTCAGCCGCCATCAAAACAATAGCTGCCTATCTTCACCCTTTCCAACCAGCCCCACTGGAGAGTTTAGCTGGGAAACCGGCGACCAGCCACACACACCAACAAATACGCCGCCAGACTCCTTCTTCTTCCTCCTCTCTCGCTCAACAACAGAAGAACGGCAACCACCACACCACCAAGTCGTCGATCAGTCAAAAACCAGTAATTGCACCACAAAACCTCCAGTGAACTCCATCTCCAGAACTCTTTGTTGAACCTTCTAAAATTTCCTTCACGGAAAATCTGCCGCTCGCCTCATTCTGGTCGGGTTAAAGCGGTCGAATTCGAATTTGCCGATAAGTTTCCGTTCGTTGGTCTGTTCGAGGTTCCCGTCAAAGTTACGACTGCGGTCCAAAATCAGATCCGAATTCTTGTTTAGCGAAAACTCTTTAAGGTCCATTTCTAACTTTATTCTTCAATGTTTCTTGTATGATTCATGTGAATGAGTTTGATAAAGATGGTTATCTTTTGTGCCTTGAAATTTTATCTTGGTGTGCAATTTGTTTAAATTGGATCTGCTACTAATGTGCAGCGTGTGCTAGGTTGTGTTAGAGGAAAATTGTTTGAATTAACACGTTAAGTCAGCAAAACGTGAATTAACCGAGGTTTAGATTCTTTAATTAGGTTGATTTGATTTACTAGAGTTGAATGCTTTATCTTAGTTGAATAGGTTGTATTGGTTTAACTGAACTTGTGATAAATGTTTAGCCATGAGCTTGACGTCAAATGAAAGAGAATTTGAGTTTATTACTTTATTTAATTAATTAATCATAGGAGCATGCGTAGGCCGACAACACTCAAGTAGGCTATCTTTAGGATTTTTGTTTAATTTTGAGGTGAGAGGTCGTCCCCGTTAGTTGATTGTTATATCTGGGGAATGCCCCGAGGACCTTGTAAATACATATTATCCGGAGAATGCCCCGAAGAACTTTGTAAATATTTTGGAGGCCTCGACAAGCATTACGGAGATTTCAAAGTATAGGTTAGTTTAGGATTTTGCTTTATTTTTTTCTTTTTCTCTTTTGTTTTATTAGGTGGGGACGATCTCAAGCCTCTTTTGATTGTTTATTTTCTTTTGTGTTTTTATACCTCTATCTAAGTATTCTTTAAATCCAACTAGATCATGTACGTAGCTGTGTTTGTTACGGGACTCGGGGAATGCCTAACACCTTCTTCCCGAGTCAAATGAACCCCCTTACCCGAATCTCTGGTGCAAACTGGTTTAAGAGTCAATTGTGTTTTAAAGGTAATGTTTATTTAATAAAACCAAATGGTGACCTGGCACACCGAAATCAAATGTCAGGTGGCGACTTTGAGTTATTCCTTTAAAACACAATCTTTTTGTCACTATCTAATTGAAAACCCTTTCGAACTTTACAATAACTTTTTTATTTATTTTAAGAGGGTTTAGTGAAGTTTTGTTAAAAAAGGGGGTGTGACAGCGTTCGCATAAGCCAACCCAGTAGCCCTCCAAATTTCCTTCTTTGGAACGCGTGAGGCCCTCCGCGTTCGCGAAGAACAACTTCGACACTAGCAAACCAGCAATAGCAATTCACTCAAAATCAATCCGAAACCATCCCGAAACGCACCCAAAGCCCTTGGGACCCCGTGCAATCATACGACTCAGTCCCATACTATCCCACGGACTTTCTCGGGGCCTCAAATCACATCAAACAATGCCGAAACCAGGAATCGCGCTCCAATTCAAGCTTTATGAAGTTTGAAATTTCCAACTTCTACATTCGATGCCGAAACCTATCAAATCACGTCCGATTGACCCCAAATTTTGCACACAAGTCATATTCAACATTACAAACCTGTTCCAACTTTCGGAATCGGAATCCAACCCCGATATCAAAATTTCCACTTCCGGTCCAACTTCTCGAAAACCTCCAAATTTTTAGCTTTAGCCAAACGACTCCAAATTGACATACGGACCTCCGAATTAACTTTTGATCGCGCTCCTAACACCAGAATCACCATACAGAGCTATTCCCAAACTAGGAATCCCAAACAGACATCAATATCACTGAAATGCACTCCAACCCAGACTTATGAAATTTCTTCTAAAATGCTGACTTCCGCAATATGCGCCGAAATGCTCTCGGGTCATCCGAAACCCGATCCGAACATAAGCCCAAGTCCGAAATCTTCATATGAACCCGCTGGAACCTTCAAATCCTGATTCTGAGGTCGTTTACTCAAATATCCGATCTTAATCAATCCTTCCAACTTAAGGCTTCCAAAATGAGAATTTCCTTTCCAAATTGACTCTGAACTTCCCGAAATTCAACTCCGACCACGCCTAAGAGTCATTATACCTGAAATGAAGTTGCTTATGGACTCAAACTGCCGAACGATGAGCTAGATCTCAAAACAACCGGTCGGGTCGTTACATTCTCTCCTACTTAAACATACGTTCGTCCTCGAACGTGCTAAGAACTGCTCTAGAGTTGTCTGAAATAACTATTTAACACCCCGTGCACCTACATGTGCTGCCACAACTCACTTGAGCGCATTAGTTCGATCAAATTTGAAGATATCCTCTTTTATCCATACAATAAGCTCGGAACCCAGTTCCAACACCCGAAATTCCCTGGCAGACTTGTTTCCAATATATGAACACCGAATTAATCACTACACGAAGTACCAGAACATGATGGCTTGCCTTTACTGAACTAGCACCATACACCGCATATTTCCTCATCTAACCATAATGACGTTCCCTGATCTTAACAACCAAAATTCCACGAATCTGATGCTCTTGATGCACCTCAAGACATATAAATAGGTCCTGCTATAGCGCTTACGATACCACCACAACGGAGGAGATGTGTAGAAATTCATAAACAGCTGCAGAGTAAACAAATCGTTGAATCTCTCCTCTTGACTAGGATCCTCACCTCATTATGAACTGAATAATGGTATTTGTTCTTTAATATACTTCACATAATCTTATCGCACTGATCCCTGATCCAAAAATCTTGTCTCACTCAGTCTGAACCGCTCAGGCAACAAACCACCTCAGACATGACCAATAGTCTCACATGATGCCACAATGTGCCAATATGCCACTACTCGAACGCGATACATAAAGAAAAAGACTTAGGAAGGTACTACTCATCTCACACAACTATTATGAACTTTCCTCAGAAAATAGGAAACAAAACACACAAAATAGAATATAGAGAATCGTACTTGACATCACTCTGTTGGCGTGCAACCCGATCCAAATAACATACCTGTGGCGGCGTGCCACCCGATCTACGCATAAAATTCACATAAGGAGATATGCACCGAGCTAAATTGCTCATTATTACAAAATACTGAATATCGGTCACAAACACGCTAAGTGCATAATACCATCCTAGGGAGACTGATAGAGCCATATGCTACAAAACTCAAACACAACTGAGGTGCGATATATATACTCTGAATCTCAAGAGCTCTCCTTCTCACATAACATCATCACTACACGGGAACTCAACACATAGGAAATTATCAAGCCGTTTTGCAACTCACACGGCACAATCATAATATTACATGAAATGGACGAGGATAGAAAAACATCTAATGTCCTACTACACCTTCCTGAGAAGCACTATACTGAAATGAACACATCTAACTCACATGGAGTCCATAATCCTATTTAAATCCATTCACAAACATCAAGCTAATTATTCTCGCACTGAACTAGGCTGATAGCCTTACATGGGTCAATAATAACCCACTTCTTCTCATAACACGCAAGAACAACCATCATAGCCGGGACAAACACCTCACAATCCACAACAAAATGAACTGAACGCCTTCCAGGCATAAATTCTCAAATAAGCAATATTACACTTCTTTATACTTGGTCTAAATCTTCAATCCATTAAGTGACTACATGTCACACTCGTATGATCTTCCTGTGGTCACGCTCCCACGACCTTCCACACAAGGTAGCAAGTCTGCACATCCATGCCATCGGTCACACTAACGATGTATAGCAAATCAAGAATCCATAACCAGGATGCAAAGCTTCTTTCACCAAACACCGATCTCTGGTGACGCTGAGGACAACACTAGCTTACTCTAAACATTCAAATCCCTTTTCTTGCTCATCCGAGATCATGACATCCTTGTCAACACCGAACCGCAACCTTGATCCTTACTTCCAGTTCCATATTTCTTACTGCACCTAACATGCCAATATGAAATAGCACAAGAATTCCATCATAACTCCTGAACCACTAATAGGGTGAACACTTCATCATATAGAAACCTTTTACTTACCTCAATTCAGAGGACCATCACAACACACGAGTGAATCCCCATAATCACAAAACATGCAAATTCTCAAGTAGTAGTCTATACCACCATAATCCTTCCGGGATCCGCCTACCCATGACAGGCCATCATACTTGAATGCTTCCAAATAAAATCTATTATGGCGACCGAAAAGCCTCGCACATACCGTCACAAGTCACATGCATAACTTAATCACGCTGAAGGAACTGATCACTGCCGTACATGTGCCATTTCAACCATGGCTAACCAATCTATTTCCTTCTAATTTATCCTTTACTTGACTTAGAAATAACAATAGCCTCATCCAAAACATTGCAAACCCAAGCCCACTCTCCTCTCGAGTGACTTTATATCACGAGACCACATTGTCTCCAAACCCATGAACCGTTTCATGCCCTCCTTGCACGCGCATTCACATCTTCGACTGATATACTCATCTTGATAATCTTTCTACAAATCCGGAGTTTATTTCTCTCATTCCTCCAATACTACACTGCAAGCCGAAAACATCATGGAACATTCCGAGCCACCTATCACAATCTGTTGCAAGAGCCCGATCCTTAGCCGTACTGCGGGCTTGAAACCCTTAAGCACCGCATTCTTAACCATTCGAATTCATTAGGACCACTATTGAGAGTCACCCACTCTGACTTGGCCCCGAATACAATCAAATCCAAGGCTCTTCTAGCACATGAAAACCCTCTCAATGAAGCACGTGACTGAGTCACTACCCTTATAACTCGCCTATGTACTAAACATAAATTCTGAATCTTCCAAAGCCTAAACCTGGTCCAATAAGTCCAACTTTTGCACACATTTGTCAAATCCTGCTGCTCCAATTACCACTTGTGTCCCTTTCCCTTAGCTGAATCGACTCACCCATACACCGATAACCCGAAACTTTAGAAGTAGATAACCACGCAACCCAATTGCACGCGGTGGGACTCTCCCACTTAGCTTGAATCTATTCCTCGCACAACTGTGAAACCCACCAAAATCCTTTCTTCATTGCTGACATGATCTTGCACAACCAACCTGTCAAACTCCTCGAAATCCTTATGTTAGCATTTCATGATCACTCCGAATCTCTAGCATCATTCGTATATTCGACCTCTTACTGGATAGTCAGTAGAATTCCTCGCAGAAACTTTGCCAACCACACGACCGTTGACATGTTCACAGGAGATAACCCACTTGTGGAAATTGCATGCCGACATCCTCTAACGTTGTTGCATGGGAAACAATCACTACGACCTCGATACTCCATCCCAAGCCCGTTCTCATTCACCATCTTCGCCAGTCCGTTCACTCCTTAAGGACATCTACTAAAATGTGCGACCATATCTTCCAATTCAAAGCTATATTTCATCCTTATTCATACCACGCAACTCCTTCTTGTTGTGTTCTATCTCCCGTCACAATAGCCAATATTTCAATTTAAACTCGTGGACCCAATCACCGACCACTAAAATTCTCAAATCACTCCAAGCTCCTCCTCAAGGTGGGCAGCTATCTTACCACAGAACTCATATGCTACGCTGCCACTCTCCCACTTTGGTCAAACTCATTCCTTTAAGCAACTACTTGACTCTCACTTCTTACACCTGGCCTTCTAGAAGTTTAACCATTGCCTGACACTTCCCACATGTCTTCCTTCATCGCATGCTGCCCAGTTGTTGCCTCAATTCAGTTTCATCCTCTATAGTACTTAAACCAGCAGATCACCATAACCTTAAACCCTTCCGAAGGTCATATTTCTCGAGCCGTCGACATTATAAACACCGATCTGATCATGAACCACCGAACATCGCGATCTCTAACAGCCGCTTCCCGAACACCATTTCACAATACCGTGCCACGAATGAAAATATGAAGAAGATCATAACACCGGTGAACTTAACACATTCAATCAAGGACGACGACACCACGTCGTAGACGAAAATTCCATCACACTTGAAAACACCAAGTCTCATTACTCTATCAACCCAAACCTGAACATTTATAGTCCAATTGCCTTTCCTCCGCCTTTAATAAAATCCCGAAATCTCAGAATCACGCTCTGAGAAGACCTCCTTTCAAGTCATTCACTGTCCCAAAACATGGGCAAACATCCTACCACCACGTCAATTACTACGCGATAACCATTCATGAGCATCATAACAACCTGCGCATAGCCTCAAAGCTCTTAGAAATACAACTATTGAGCTAAAACACCATAATATCCTTCCACAAAGCAATGACAATAACTCTAACCAACTATGCATGGAGAAACATCACGGACCACATTTGTAGTATCGTTATAGTTCTTCAATTCTCAATTTATATCAAATGCTTCGCGTCGCATAAGATTGAATAGGAAAGAAGCGATAGAATAAGCCTCAATGGAATCAAATCGCACGACGAAAAATTAAGAAGGGAAGTGCTCTTAACAGCCCTGTAGCCTCTCGAAGATAAGTACATACGTCTTTGTAACGATCCGCAAGACTCTACTAGACTTGCTCATGACTCGTGAGACCTAAGGGAACCTAGTGCTCTAATACCACGTTGTCACGACCCAAAATCCATTGAGGTCGTGATAGCGCCGGACACCACTGTCAGGCAAACCAATCATTAAATAGTTGAGTTAAATTCCTATTTTAGCATTTTGAAATCGTTACTTTTCATTTAATTACATAATAATCGAATAAAAATCCGCTAAGTAATAACGATGGTTTAACAATCCATTTAATAAAATACATCCCAAGCTCATCCCAAAACCCTGTGTCACAAGTGCATGAGCAATTTCTACGAAGTACACATGTAATACAACAATTGTCCGGAGTACAAACTGGATAAGGAATTTAAAGTACAGTACAATACATTTGAGGGAGACTCTGCCGGCTGTGGGTCATCTCGGAATGGTGCAGCTCGTCTAAGTCCCCATATCAACCATGCCACGGCGCCAAGCGGGGCCACAAGATATGCATGTACTTGTGCAACAAAATGCACATCAAGTGTAGTATGAGTACAAAAACAACGTGTACTCAGTAAGTATCCCGCCTAACCTCGAAGAGGTAGTGACGAGAGGTCGAATTTGACACTCGCTAGAGGTCAATTTAATAAAATCAAGGATGATACTAAGCATGGATATCATAGGTAATTGACAGATAGTGATAGGAAATAACAACTTCTTCCATATTTACAAATTTTACGTCTTCGTCATTTCAATTCACAACTTATAATTCAAGGCCAGTAAACAGTTAATAATCACATAAAATACTTAGCAAATATCATGCGCAGGAAATGCCAAGGATCGAGCGGCTCGAACCAACGATAAATTTAAAATGTGAACTGTCGATGGGTCGAACGGCTCGAACCATAGATGCACATATTACCCCGCTCGCGAATCGATCATGCGGCGCGATCATATATAAATAATAGAGTTACCCTACTCGCGAATCATTCCTACGACTCAGGTACTCGTAGATACACACATTCAGACAATAAATTCATGCTTTATCAGGAAAACAATTATCCAAGGAGAATCAATTCTCTTTCTATATGATTAAGAAATAAACTTTAACCTTCTTAAGTATTCATTTACTAATTCGATAATATTAAACAATCTAATTTTGTCAGCAAAATTATAAGTACAACAAGTAAAGCTTGCTAGTGGGTCCTAGACTACCCAGACACAAGCATAATAGTAGCTACGCACGGACTCCCGTCACCTGGTGCCTACGTAGCCCCCACAAATAGTAGCACATGTTTAATTAATTCACCTATGGGGACAATTTCCCCTCACAAGGTTAGAAAAGAGATTTACCTCGCTCTGAAGTTCCATAACCGGCTTCCAAGCCCTTCCGATGACTCAAATCAATGCACAACGCTCCAAAACTAGCCAAATAACGGCAAACCAATGAAAATATACTATAATACTTATAACCATTCAATTTATATAAATTCCCAACTCCGCTCAGAAAGTTGACAAAATCTCCCTCGGGCCCACGTGCCCGGATTTCGAAATTCCAAAGATAAACTTTACCCATAGCCTCACTAACTCAAATATATAATTTGTTCTCAATTTCATGCTCAAATTCGTGGTCAAAATTCCAAATTACAAATTCTAGGTCTTTTCTTAAAAATTCCCAATTTTCTACCAATTTCCATGACCAAATCTATATACCAATCTTGTATTTAACTTGAAAGGGGTAGAAACAACTTACCTTGACATAGATGGAAAAAATCCCCCACTTGATGCTCTCCAAAATTCGCCCAATCAAGAGAAAAATGGAAGGAAATGGCCAAATCCCGTCTTTTAAAACACTTCACTGCCCCAGCACTGCCCTTCTTCGCGAACGCGTCTGTGCCCCCGCGTTCGCGAAGCCCAGAAATTCAGGCCCACAATTTACTCATCGCGTTCGCATCCCCGCGAATGCGTTCGCATCCCCGCGAACGCGTTCGCATAGCTTCCTCGAGCCAACCCTTCGCGTTCGCGGTCCCCTCACCGCGTTCGCATAGGCCAAACGGCCCTTGGCCTAGCTCCCAGATCCCTTCTACGCGTCCGCATGCCAATCCCCGCGTTCGCATAAGCCAACCTAGCAACCCTCCAAATTTCCTTCTTTGCGAACGCGTGAGGCCCTCCGCGTTCGCGAAGAACAAATTCGACACCAGCAAACTAGCAACAACAATTCACTCAAAATCGATCTGAAACCATCCCGAAACACACCCGAGACCCTCAGGACCCCGTCCAATCACATGACTCAATCCCATACCTTCCCACGGACTTGCTCAGGGCCTCAAATCACGTCAAACAACGTCGAAACCACGAATCATGCTCCAATTCAAGCTTTATGAACTTTGATATTTTCAACTTCTACGTTGGATGCCGAAACCTTTCAAATCACGTCCGATTAACCCCAAATTTAGCACACAAGTCATATTCGACATTACAGACATGTTCCAACTTTCGGAATTAGAATCCGACCCCGATATCAAAATTTTCACTTCCGGTCCAACTTCTCGAAAACCTCCAAATTTCTAGCTTTAGCCAAACGACTCCAAATTGACCTACGGACCTCCAAATTTACTTCTGATCGTGCTCCTAACACCAGAATCACCATACGGACCTATTCCCAGACTCGCAATCCCGAATAGACATTAATATCACTGAAATGCACTCCAACCCAGACTTATGAAAATTCTTCTAAAATGCTACTTCCACAATATGCGCCGAAACGCTCCCGGGTCATCTGAAACCCGATCCGAACATACGCCCAAGTCCAAAATCTTCATACGAATCCGCTGGAATCTTCAAATCCTGATTCTAAGGTCGTTTACTCAAAAATCCGATCTTAGTCAATTCTTCCAACTTAAGGCTTCCGAAATGAGAATTTCCTTTCTAAATTGACTCCGAACTTCCCGAAATTCAACTTTGACCACGCCTACGAGTCATAATACCTGAAACAAAGTTGCTCATTGCCTCAAACTGCCGAACGACGAGCTAGAGCTCAAAACGACCGGTCGGGTCGTTACAAAAGGCATGTGAGTTATGGATATTATTAAAAGTAGAAGTTAAGGTAGTATGAGTTATGGATATTATTAAAAGTAGAAGTTAAGGTAGTATGAGTTATGAAAATAAAATTTTAAATTTTAAAGTAAATAAAGGACAACAAAGATAAATGGAAATGATACTCAAATTCTAAATTATCATAAACTTACACATTAAATACTTGGAGGTTATGAATATGAAAGGGATTGAAGTTATTGACACTATTAAAAATATAGGTTATGAAGATAAAGAGTTGTGAGTTATGAAAATAAGATTTTATAAAAAAAATCCCAAAAAAATGAGAAAATAAATAAATATTCTTGGCCTACGAGTCATAATACCTATATACCTATATATATATATATATATATATGAGGGAGGATTGGAGATGCTCGAAGGACCCGTTTGTCTATAAAAAGGTTTTCTTTCCTTTTTTAATTTTAAAAAATAAGTGTGGTTAACCATAAAATTTTGATATTCTTTCGAAAATGCGTTCTTTCAAAAAATTTACTTTTTAAAATTTTTCGGATAAACTTTTTTCTCCACGCTCAAAAAAACTATTTTTCCAAGTGAAATATATGTCCAAAATATAATTTCAAATGTGATTTTTCAACTTAATTTCAAATACTTTTTTAAAGAAAATTATAATTTTAATGTCCAAATGCCTATATATAGCTTGTTTGGCCAAGCTCTTTTTGGGTAAAAAGTGTTTTTTTGGCAAAAAATTGAGGTATTTGATTAAGTTTTTAGATGAAAAACAAATACTTTTGAAGAGATGTAGAAGCAGTTATTCCAGGAAAAAATAACTTTTCTCCAAAAATATTTTTTTAAAAGTACTTTTGAGAAAAATACACTTAAAAAAAGCTTTTAAAAAACTTGACCAAACACTAATTATTATCTAAAAGTATTTTTCAAGTTTAATTAGTCAACCATCAATTATTTTTCGTCAAAAATACTTTTTTTAAAAGTACTTCTCGAGAAAAGACTCATCAAAAATGAATTATTTTTGAAGGTCGGCCAAACCACAATTTGTGTTCGGGCTCCTATAAAAGATACTATAGCGAACTTTTGACTTTATTGCAAGCCTCCGGAACAAGTAGGCTGACACTATGACAGGTACACTATCTATTCTCGTAGCCAACTATCGTCTCGATAACACATTTCAGATTACATGAATCTGATTAGAGGTGTTTATGGTTCGGCCTGGATTAGTTTTTTTTAAAAAGAAATCAAATCAAGTAAATTGATTTTTTAAATATTAGAATCAAATCAAACCAATTAAGTTGATTTTTTCTCGATTCGGTTTATGTCAGTTTTTCTTAAATATAAGACATACACTACCAAACACATATTTCGGCGACCATATTTTCAACGTAACACTATCAAATCAATTTCTCTTTGAGAAATCTATTATTTACTAAAATATATTGATGATAATTGAATCAAATATTGATGAATAATTTAAAGACTCAATTAAAAATATGTTTTTTAACATGAAATTGAGTCTTACACTTAACAAAAGAAAACTATCAATCAAACTAGAATATGAAGGTAAAGAACTGTACTAAAAGTGCAAACGATTAACATTCACCATAATTTTTTTGAAACTTTGTATAAAAATATACATATATATAGGTGTAATAATAAATTTGAAATAGTTATTCCTATGGTCGGTTTGGTTCGGTTATTTTTTGATTAAAACCAAAACCAAACCAAATTTGATCGATTTTTAAAATTCAAAACCAAAACCAAACTAAAAAGTATCGTTTTTTTCCGGTCGGTTTGGTTCGATTTTTCGTGTTTTTATGAACACCCCTAAATCTGATCTTAATTATTACTACTTCCTCTGGTCATATTTTTTTTTTTTTTTTTGTGATATATAATATTTTAATTTTTCCTAAAAAAAGAATTAATTTTGTTTCAAAAGTTACCATTGAAATAAAGAACTAGGTGTATTTATTATATTTGTAACAAACAAACTAAAATCAATATGATTAATTTTATCGTCAATTAATACAAAACGGTGAATCCTTAATACGAGTCAAAAATCAAATAAAGTGAATGGGAGGGAGTAGTGCATCTTGAAGAATTATCCTTCTCGTAAAATCTCCCTTAAGAGAAGTCTCGGATCAGGGCTTGTTTCAATAGCCTTTCGGAAGAGTGAAACATCAGACAAAATGGATATCGAGTTCGGGGCAGGATATAACTTTCGAGTGAGACAACTCATCAACGATTAGTGCAAGATTGACCACTCAACTATCCAAATTACGTAAAAGACACATTTTGCTCATTTTAATTTTTGACTTTTCTTTTTTACTTCAATCGGAACACAAAGAACGACGAGGGACAGGGAAGGGAAAAAAAGAAAAAATCACTAAAATGAAAACAAAAAAAGAAAATGCTAAACCCTAGTAAAAACCCTTGGGAGTGCGAGGATTGTATCTCGTGCGAGCTTGAGCTTTACAGGAGGAAGTTGTCGGGCCAAAATGATCCGGAATTTGACCCGCCAGATTTCAAACGAAACACTATTGAACCTCAGAAGACTATGTACGGCGGCGGCAGAGGCAGCAGAGCAGCGTGGAGGAGACGGGCGGCTCTACCGTAGATTGTCGGCTTTGGGAGCAACAAAAGGGTCGGTGACTGAAACAATAAATGAGTACATGAGAGAAGGCAGAGTAGTGAAGAAGTATGAACTGGAGAAATGCATAAAGGAGCTGCGTAAATATAAAAGATACCAACATGCCCTTGAGGTCTACGCTCTGGAATCTCTTTATTATTACCTCAACCCCCTTTTGACCTACACCCTTGAGGTGTTACTAATGTGTTTTACAGGTTCAGTGTTTACCAAGTATTTTCTTAGTCTGGTCAGAGACTTGTATGTCAGTGTAACTGTTTTTTATGACTGAGAAATTGGAAATAATGGGCCCGTCCCTCTACCCTTCTCCGCTTAAATACCAAGCTTAGTTCGCATGGTACAGAGGTCAAAGCTGCGATCTAAGTCACAAGTCCCTCCGCCTTCGCAACTGGATAAGCCCTATAGTCTTGTGTTTCTGTGTACGGTAAATGTAAGATTGGGGGAAACTGTTTTAGAGAATCCTTAAATTGCATTAAAGGCCAAACTGTTTAGTAATATAATGAAACGAGCTGGTAAAATGGAATAGATGCTTTTATATAGTTGATCCAACTAATTTATATGGTATTTGTCAGTCTGTGGAGTGTAGGGATAAGTGTGAGATATTGAGAATTCTTTTACAGAACTTCAAAGTGCTTTAATTGTCTAGTTATATCAAATGAATCCAAATAGAGCAGAATGGATGTAGATGATTCATATATAGTCAACTCTAACTAATTCGGGATTGAGGTGTAGATGATTGATTGATATAGTTTGCGAATTGGAAACATTAAGTGTACAATGACAATCTTTATTGTATGGGGAAACGAGAGTGCTTGGTATGGACAATGGTAAGCTGTTGAAAAAATGCAGGCTAAGCTTCATCTTTTCCTTTTTTGTAAGCGAAAAGGGGTCTCAAATTATCATTGTTGTGAAGTTCTTGGTTGCTTTTATGAAATAAGAGTGTATTGGCTCATTATTTCTTCTCCATTCTTTTCCTTTTCGAAGAACAACCATGCAGCGCATGTTTTCAGGCTGTACCTGTTTCTGTCTAAGATGTAAAAATATCAAGAAGTAACAAGCTTATTATGAGACAAATTGTTTATTGGTATTGGAATGAATGCCCTGAATATAGTGGAATGTATATACAAGATTCTTATAGTGGACCCGAAATAATTTACGATAACTGACAAGGCATAGATGGTGGTTGTGTTATAACAAGCTAGTTAGATCTTTTAAAGTTGTGCTCTAGAGAAGAGATATTTTAGCTGCCACAATTGCATTATATTTTTCTGTCAACTGTTTGCCAGAAATATGTTTGTTCCGACATTGTTATGGTATGCCTTCCATGTGGAGTATATCCACATCAAAGTGATTTTGAACATCATGAGCTGATATTTATGTATTGATGCAGATAATGGAATGGATGGAGAAAAGAGGTATAAACTTATCGTTTGGTGATTATGGAGTACGGTTGGATCTCATAGCAAAAGTTCAAGGAATAACTGCAGCTGAAAAGTACTTTGGCGGCCTCTCACCTTCCATGCAGAATCAAAGCACTTATGGAGCACTCTTGAATTGCTACTGTGTTGAAAAAATGACAGACAAGGCGTTGTCCCTTTTTGAGAAAATGGATCAATTGAATTTCACATCTAAATCATTGGCATTCAACAATCTTATGTCCTTGTATATGAGGCTAGGGCAACCAGAAAAAGTGCCCCCTTTGGTACAGGAAATGAAGAGCAGAAAGGTTCCACTATGCACATTTACATATAATATCTTGATGAATAGCTATTCTTGTTTAGGTGATGTAGAAGGAGTGGAAAGAGTCTTTGAGGAGATAAAGCAGGAGAATGCAAAGGAGTGTGATTGGACCACATATAGTAACTTGGCTGTTGCCTATGTTAAGGCTGGGCTTCATGACAAAGCTGAGTTGGCTCTAAAGAAGCTTGAGGAAGAGATGGGACCTCGTAATCGTGAGGCATACCACTATTTGATTAGTTTGCATGCTGGCATATCTAATCTAGGTGGGGTTTATCGTATTTGGAATTCTCTGAAATCTCATTTCTCGATAACAACCAATTCTAGTTATCTTGTCATGCTTCAGTCCCTCGGTAAGCTTAATGACATAGATGGTTTAAAGAAATGCTACGAGGAATGGGAATCAAGCTGCTCCAGTTACGATATGAGGCTGGCAAATAGTGTAATTGGTGCTTATCTGAGACATGACATGTTACATGATGCGGAGGAAGTCTTTCATCATGCTTTGAAGAGATCACAAGGTCCTTTCTTCTTGGCGTGGGAAATGTTTATGGCATTCTTTTTGAGGAATCATCAGATCAATCTTGCTATGAAGTGCATGGAAGCAGCTGCGTCTCGAGTAAAGAAGAACGAATGGCAGCCAAAATACGAAATGATCAATAAATTTCTCGAGTATTTTGTAGAAGAGAGAGATGTTGATGGTGCTGAGGAGTTCTACAAGTATTTGAAGAAGCTGAATTGTCTTAGCAGTGATGTATATAGTTCATTGCTTCGCACTTACATAGCTGCCAACAGAACAGCAGAGGATATGCTACTGAGAATTAAGGAAGATGGGACTGAAATGAGCTGCGAGCTCGAAGACTTGCTTAAAAGGGTTTGTCCTGAATAATTAGAAGGATCTACCCATATGGTTTTGTTTCTTTTCCATCCTCTGTTTGTGTAGGTAAGTAAATACCTCTCTAACTTTGATGTACATAACTTCAATCCATTCTATATTTTCTCTCGGTCGCATCTCTACTGACTGATGCATTTCAAAGCATAGATCCTTGTTTTTTCTTTTAACCTGGGAAAGCTGTACTTCGTTGTTGAGTTTATCCATTTTTGCTTTATTTTTCTCTGTTTTGCTGCTTGTCTTGAGAACGAGAACTAGATTTCTCATAATAGATTTTAATAGAGAGATCCCAAATTTTGATATAATTATGGATTACTAATTTACTATCGCTTGTTGCTGAAAGTAAATAAACTGCATAATTGAAAATTTGAACCGCCAATAGTTCCCACTAGCCATAAAATTTGGGAGCTTTCTTTCAAATTTGTTTTTTGTGTATAGAAATTAACCATCCTGTAGGTTTTTATATTTTCTTACTCACAGAGCTTCAAATTCTTTTCAAGTAAAATGCGTGTCTAAACACAATATCAACTTTCAAAAATTATTTTTCTATCTCATCTTTAAAAACTCATTTTTTCAAGTTTCAACAAAATTTATGTGCAAACGCTAGCTAAAAGATTTTTTCATTCTTTCCCGGCAAAGGGCCAAATATATCCTAGTACTATGCGAAAAAGTTTAAATATACCCTTTGTTATACTTTGCGTCCAATATACCTTGCCATAATACTATTGATTCAAATATATACCCCTCTTCTCTTAAGTTTGTCCAATGTGAACATCAAATCTCTTACGCGGCGCCTTCCTGAGATGCTTTGGAAGGGCGACGTAAGGCTAAGCAACCAATGTCAGGGTGGTTGCTGTCCGCCAAATGAGGTCCTCGCCACACGCTAGACTAGATTGTCAGTGCCGTGTGGGAAAACCAATGCCAACAATTGAGAGAACAGTAATGATGTTTGAAATGATGAAAGCTGGATTGCAATAATGAAAGCTATTACAAAATGAAGGAAATGCGGTGTCGAGGGGTAGAGACACCAGTACAGGGATTTGCTTGCTTGAAAGTTTTGAATGCTANNTGACACTGATATTTGATAAGGTGAATGCCACATGGCGTGCCACCTCAGCATCCCTAATTAATATATATATATTTTTTTTTTGAAATACAATATTTTTCATGGTATCAATAATAGTAGCAATAATGGTGGAGGGGAAGGAGAGTTTAGTGGTTGAAAAAAATAGAAGAAGGGTAAACTGGGTTAGGGGCGCTGAGGTGGCAAGTCATGTGGCATCCACCTCATCAAATATCAGTGCCACATAGGATTGGAAGTCCACTTTGGACAAATTTAACGGAAAAAGGTATATTTGAACTAATAGTATAACAATAGGGATATATTTAGACTCAAAGTATAACAATGTGTACATTTAAACCTTTTTCGATTGTATATGGCTATATTTGACCCTTTTCTCTTCTTTTCCTACCGTACAATTGCCTAATCTCAAAAACCGTAATAAAGGGCAGCTTTTATTAATTTGAGTACTTTTGGTGACAGGTTAATGGAGCTGCTTCCACATTAATACAGAACTTTGATATGTTTAGAAGAAGCTGTTGGTATAGCAGTAAATTTAAGACGAAACTTAAATAATAGGGAGGTTTTGGGAAAACATAAAGAAATAATAGGGAAAGGTTTTGGAAAAACGGATAGGCAAGCATACTATATCATTGCAATTTTCAGGCTTAGGTATGTAAGATGCGATGGTATCAAGTCCATCTTGAAATGCCATGTGATATTTCATGGGATCAGACGGGTTTACCCCAAAATTGGGTAACAATAAAATTTGTATGCGATTTTAAGGATATGTGATTTAATTCAACCCGAACAATTAAGAATATCAAATAAACGAATTAGAGATGAAATAAACGTTCAAACCAATTGCTATATTATCGCCAAGCCTGAGCGTAGGCTGACAATGACCTCACCCTCGGTTCAAGAGTCGTGAATGAAGAACATATCAAATGTGCAAAAACTTTAACAATAACTAAAAAAGTAGAAAATAAACTTGTATTGCTTTGATTTGCGAGTTATAATGTGTGTTATCAAAGAAAAACTCCCTCTTTGATTTGCGAGTTACAATGTGTGTTATCAAAGAAAAACATCCCCTTTATATAGTAGGAGAGTTTCATCCCTGGTATAATTCTAAAAAAAATACTGCCTTTTCCGGTAATTAGTGACTCATAATCGATATCGAGCGAGATCCGCACCGTGATATCTGGTTGAGTGCGAGTAACACGACCCTCTATCCGTCATGCATAACCGTTCATCGTGTCTCCCGAGGTCTTATATCTCATTCTTGGCCCGGGGCATGTCGCTTTATCATACCCGAAGACGGGCACATCGTTTACCCTTCCTGGATCTTGATATGAAGGGTCTCGTGCATCCGTGCTCTCCCTCTGTTTTCTCATCGGAAAATCGGGGTAGACATTACCCCCCATTTTATCCGTACACAGACAGTCCCCTCATTTTTCGGAGAGTAGGTTTACCGAAATGATGGGAAGCGGTAGATGAACCCCGATTTCTTCCTTCATACGTTACAACCGAGATGACGGGTCAACGAAACGTCCCATCGTCGTTCTGAATTCATACACGTGTCAGTCGCCGGTTGACTGTCCTCGAATGCGAAACGTCGTGCATTGATTGTTCTTCCTCTGTAAAATCTCGAATCCTTTTTCACTTCTTCCACTTTCCGATTCCAGAACTTACCCTCGAATTCCCTAATTGCTTTTAACTCCTCCAAATATTCATACATTTCTCCTTAAACCTTCATATCTTCATCTTCAATCCTCATACATTCCCTTTGGATCTTCAACCCAGACCTTCGTGCCTTCATCCCATATTCAAATCTTCATATTCTTCCTTCAAACCTTTATATTTCCCAGATTACGTTGGAAAAAACTTCCAAGACAGTGCCTCATCAAATTGCTCCTTCATCTTCCAAATCGGCCATAGATGCCGAGGTGGCCGTTCCTGAGGTGGCTCAAGATCCCTCCTTGAAGAGCTTCATACCCGGGGGTTGCTCTATCGGGAACTATTTCAACGTCGAGAAGGCCTCTAGTCAACAGGACCGAGGCGAGGGAGCATGAAGGTACACATGCTCCGTTATTGAAGAAACACTACCTACTGTTTGGGCAGATTGTAACTGGGAGGGTAAAGAGGTGGTCGTTCCCGGCCCAATGGCGACATCACTACTCATGTGGAGGGGTATTTAAGTGTTTACACTTACCCCTTCATGCTCGCCCCGGTGGACCCCATAGTCCTTGCCTTCTGCAAAAGGTACGAGGTGTGCCTTGGGCAAATCCACCCGTCCTTTTTGATGATTGTAATCCTTCTACGATACTTTGTGAACAACACCGAAGTGCTCGGTTCACCCTCGACCATCTACTTCGCCTATACAGTTCCCGAATCTTCCGAGAGGGGGTGATCAAGCTCGTTCGCTGAGCAAGCAAGGCTCTGTTCTCGAGCATCAAGAAAGACTAAGACCATGGCTGGCAGGGGAGGTTCGTTTGGGTAAAAACCGAAGACCTCATACCTGCCAAATTCCTGCCGTTCCCTAAGAAATGGAAATCATCCCGTAAGTTTTTTCCTTCACGAGTATTTGTCATTCCCCTTTAATCTTTCTCTCATTGCCTGTCTTTATCACCGCGCAATTGTTGCCCAAGTTCCTAATGCAGTGCCCTGCTTCAAGGAGTGGATCGAGGGGATCTGTAAACAGATTCCCTACTCCAAGCGCATGGCGCAATTTCTCGAGGGGCAAAGGGGAGGCCCGTTCTCATGGTGAGGTTCTTTCCTGAATAATTACCTTCGTACTTTTAGCTTACAAATTGCTAAGTCTTTTTTTTTCTTACAGGTTTTCCTAAGACCACAAAACTCAGGTCGTTGGATGAGGACGAGGATCCGTCCTCGCTTGCCGAACCCTCCGCTTCAGGACAGCCTGGGACAACCGTAAAGGAGGAGAAAAAGAAGAAGGAAAGAAAGTCCTCGGGTTCCCCGGATGCCGAGGCGAAAAAGAAGAAGGTGACCATTCAGGTTCGGAAAACCAAAAAGAGCACCAAGTCCAGGGTACTGGATTCCAATTCCCTCTACCGGCTTAGAGATTACACTCAGGACGGCGACCTTTTTATTGCTCATGGGTCTACCCTTAATGAGGGGGAGCAAGTAGCAATCAGGAAGGATGACGCCGTCTCAGGAAGCCGCTCCTATCCCGAAGGAGGTAGTTAGTGTCATCGATATCGTGGAGACGCCGTCCTATATTGAGTCCATGCTCGAAGAGGCTCAAGCGGGAAAAGAGAAATCAAATGGCATGGATATGGCCGTACTAGAGGACTTATCCGGGCTTGGTCACCTGGAGGTCCCGAAAAAGGATGTTCCATTAGGAACGGGAGAGCCGAGTTCAAGCCCAAAATTAGTGAAGAAATTTCCTGCTCCGAGTGTGGACTATGGGTGTCAAGGGGCCGGGCCAAGCCGGTTCGGGATAGTGGAAAAAGAGACTGACTGATCTCCGTACTGATCCGGTTACCGGTTTCAAAATACCGCTTTTACCGGTTCCGTGCCTCAAGGGTGAAAATTTGAACCGGAACGGTTCCGAGTCTAAGGGGTCGGGCCGATTTTATTTATTTATTTTGTGTATTTTGTATAACTATCGTAATTTATATTAAGATAAAGTAAAAATGTAGAACATAAAATCAATCTTATAATAAGAGTGTTTGAATAAATTTCAAATGCTTTAAAAACCTTATATTTGGAATTTTGAAACAAAACCTCAAAGACATTAAAAGCCTTATATTTGAATATTTCATTAAGAATTTAAGATAATATACTAAATATGGAAAAAATGTAACTTATAATTTGCAAGTTCTTTTTTTAATTCAAACTTACAAATTAAAGTTTACATTTTACAACAACTAAATTAAAGAAAGAATAAATTCAAATTTGAATGATTAAATATAAATCAAGAACTTCAAAGGTTTTGCATTGCCTTAGTAAGTTCATAATCAATATGAACTTCTTGGCCATTTTCTGGAGTGTTAAATTCAGATGGGTTACTGATCACGCTCAACTATGTCTTATAAAAAGACTAAGCGGGCGTTGCAAATATAATTTGAGTATTTCGACCAGAGTCGAATCCCACAGGCAATTAACCTATCAATTATTGTTGTTAGACTCACTCGATTCTCAGTAATCAATTTCCCAAAGGTTATGAATATCAATTTTCGGTATTTTTACTAACTACAACTAAATGAAATTAAGTAAACTAAAAGATAACTAATACTGAGGTGTAAACAAATGCGATAAGGATTTAATGTTATGGTTTCCCCCGTTGATGGAATCTCTTCTTGTATATTTCCTATAGTTTGGCCTAAATATCTCTATCAATCATGAACACTCAGGCTACCGTAAATCTCTCCCGAGCACTTACAATAATTCACTAGACGCACTCTCTCGAGCTACGCTAGCTAACTTTTATCACAGTTCACTTTAGATTGTACCCAAGGTATCGTTATCTCTAACCCAACCTTTAAACCCTCAGTTATGGATATCTCCTATATTTTGGGAGTGTTGTTGTTCAAAAACTACCTAAACATGTACTCTCTCTCGAGAAGATACACACTAAATAGGCACAACTAATTGAGGGCCCTTCAATCAACTACAACAAGAACGTAGTTGAACAAATAGAGATGAAAACCAAGCAAACTATATTAATATAACAATAAGTTCATCCTCAACGGGTTCCACCAAAACCTTAGACTAAATAAGTTAGCTACTTATAATTGTACTTAAATTAACAAAAGAATTCATCAACAATGGTAAAATCACAAGGAAGAGAGATGAGAATTGATGCCCAATTGCCCTCCTTGCCCTTGCCTTTGCTTTTCTTGAACAACCTCTAAACCTTGATAACAACCTCTAAACCTTGATTATCTCCTCCTTTAGGCGAGTTTAACCTTATATAGGTTAAGTGGAATAGCCCCAAACTTCCAAATTTTCCCCTGGGAAATAACGTGTACGCCTGGGACTAGCGCGCCCGTGCTAGTCAACGCGCTAATCGACTTTTTTCTGTCCGGGGATCGCTGGGTAGCGCGGTCGTGCTAAGCCCGCGCTAATGGAGTTTTGTTCTGTCCCTAGCAATTGGACTAGCGCGGCCGCGCTAAGGCCGCGCTAGTGGACTTATAATCTGTCCCAGCGATTTTCTTCCTTCTTTTCATACGTTAACTACTACAAGGGGATTTTCTCCTTCAATTTAGCTCCAAACACCATCTTAGGTCCTCATAAACGCATTTTGCTCATGCGAAACATAAAATCAACAATTAGAGCCATTTTAACATCATTTCACATTCCCAAGACAGTGAAACATCATTAAGTTGGAGTGTAAGTCTACACTAACTACGTGAATTTAGCCTATTATCAACACCCCACACTTAAATCATTGCTAGTCCTCACTATACTCTACAAAGTTCTTTCATCAATCATTTCCCTAATGTGTCACACCACAAACATATTACAAGGGTTGTACCTAGAAATGTAACATCCATGCCTCAAGGGTCGACTCACATGCCATGCAATATTCCTACTTTCTCAAAGTACTCTACACAGAGGTCAAGACTTACCTTTCCGTCATGAATCAAGTTCCCTCACATCACACACACGAGAGTAGTTCCTCAAGAATAATATTAAGAACAAGTAGGAACTCAAATAGAAAGAATTCACTCACTCTCGTAAGGAACATTCATAATGCCACAAAGATACACCATAGGCTTGCCTGTAGTGTAATACTCTACTAATCGAGTCATTTCAGTCTAAGATCAAATAGGTCTTCATTTGGTTGTAATGTAGGCCAAGGGACGGGTAAGATATATTTAGATAAATTGACTAACCTCCCTAAGCACTTTTAATACAATTACGTTAACTTTCAGACCATTCTTATGCCCAACCAGAATTTCCACCACTCTGTTTAGATTATCCCAAAACTCCCTTAGGTGCAATTTTATCAATTCACCACTCATCAAGGACTGCATTTATTCATTGTCCTTCTTTCTTCATTTTTTTCCAGTGGTGTTCTTTCTTTTATATTTTGCACCATTCTTTCTATTTTGTTGATTGCACTCAAAAACAAAACCACCACCCCACACTTTGACTTTAACATGTTCTCTATAATTCAAGTGCTCATGGGAGGTAAAAGGATTCAAACAGATGGCCATTCAAACAATTGGGTAAGGTTTGTAATGTGGTTGCCAAAGAAACAAGCTTACAAGCTCAAAGGGGTTAACTATGGTAAATTACAATCAGGTGGATACACTTTTATATCTGGCTTAACAAAGAAATGCCTATATCACTTCTAAGACTGAACGAGCTACTATTTCGCTTTGCAAACACACAGGGCAAGTTCTAGGCATCGAATGTGGACATAGAATACAATGTGACACCTCACACACATATGGCACATGACTCACTCCAGATTAGTTCATCAAGACACTTCACCGAGCATTCAAGTCAGTTACAACATACAAAATTAAGGCATTACAAGAATCAACAAATGAGCCTAAGCGTCACACTCTAGGTCCTTTTGTGTTCGGGTGTAACAACTCTAAGGGATGCTTCTCTTATTTCAGCTCCTCGCCCAAAACACCTAACACTAAAAATAAAAAAATTACTAAACCCGGTTCAAGCTAAACCCTTGAAAAAGAACCCCGGTCAAAAGAAAAACCAAGGGGGAGTTGCCACACTACCTAAAAAGAAAATAAAAAATCTTTTTGGTGTTTTCTTTGGACTCACTTCCTTCAAGAAAACTTCCTAAGAAGTTCGTTATCAGAAGGAGTCCACTATATTTTCTTAATTCTTTTTTGGTCGACTTAGACCCTCAAGAACCCCGTCGAGAGGGATCCGTCGTCGGGCCAAGACGACGTAATTAATTATACTACTATTTACAGTCACAAAAACAAACTCAAAAGAAAATAATGAAAAACAACTAACAATTATGCTAACTCACAAGAAAACAAAATAACGAAAACAACTACCAATTAGTGTTCTACATATATACATGCACAAGGGAATCCTTCCCCCACGTCACACTTAATATGAGGACATGTCCCCATGGCAATAAAAACAAACAGAGAGGTAAGGGAAATTCCCTGAAAGCTGAGTCCTGGTCGGAGACTGTCCCTGGGTCCAGATGACAAGCGCGACCCAGGGCTCGGAGCCAGCCTATGATTTTTCTTATCAGATTTCTTCTGTTGGGTAGCTACGGCATCAACACGTGCACCCAGGTCGGTGACCGAAGTTCGCAGGTCCACCATGTCCCGCTCTAGGTGGTCAAGCCTATAACTACTATGGGCTCTAGACGGTCCCTCTACATCAGCATGTGCCTGAGAGGGCTGCTCCTCTTCCATATGTTCATGCTCCTCCTCATTCTGTTGCTCCTCCTCCTCATCGTCCCCATCAGAGTCATGCTCCTCCTCCTCATCAACTATCACCGCATCCTTTCCCGTTGTAACTCTATCAGCTCGGAAGGTGTAATCCCTTGGCACTCTGCCATCCACTGCGAAGTCTCCTCGCACCCCAGCTGCAATACATAATCGAGTGATGAGAGATGGGAAGAAGAACCCATACCTCTGAACCTTACTGCGGGCGAACATCTCATCGTGAATGAGCCGGGACACATCAAAGTTGCAACCCGTCATGAAGCACCAAATCAAACACCCTCGAGGAATGTTCACCTCAGAGGTGTTGTTGGATGGGATAAGTCTGTTCTTGATGAGGTAGAGCCAACATTTTGATTCAAACTTGAGGGCAGATGAGTGGAACTTGTTCCCGTACTTGTACCACCTCATCGCTGCGCCCGGTGCACAAATGGTTGGGAGGAACCTATCCCACTGAGCATAACGCTTTCCATGGGCCTCATACCCATCCTCGTACAAATCAACTGTTGGTGGCAGCCTATAAATTTCTCTGATGCCTCCACCGAGGCATTAACCTGCTTCCTCCTCACTGTGACAACATGGTTTATGTGTTCCGGAGCATTGGCATAAAATTCCCTAACGATCATGGCATTGGCCTCATCGGACTCCTCAAATAAGACATCCAAACGGAGCCTCATCAACTCGTCGTGCATTGTAGGACAATTCTGCCGGATGGCGTTTATCTCCATGCCATGTTCAGGTATTGCTGACTTCGATTCCTTTTCCGCGAACATGTCATGGATCTTTGCTGATACAAATTTACTACCGTCGAAGGGCCGAGTGTCCACGGATTTCCGTGGCCTTCCGGTGGAAGAACCTGCTTGTCGACTTGAAGAGGAGCCTGTGGCTTGGCGCTTTCGGGGGGCCATTGTACCTACAAAACGCACATCATTATCTCAGCACAACACGGTGACCCAACTGTGGTTACTTATACTTCACCTTACAATTGTCACACTAATTCCATTCAAAGGGGCATTTACGCAAACATAGGGTGGGCATTATTCACCGGAGCCTCCATTTAAACAAGTTGAAGCCCCAACGTCCACAACAATTTCTCAAACATCACCTAACTAAATTACAACATACAACACCCCCACATACCATAACCCTCCAGTGCGAATCATACACTACAAATATTTCTACTAAATAAAGAAGAAAAAGCTACAAGTTTTAACAAGGGAAAAGAAAAAACTACAAAATTAAAAGAAAATTAGTGCAGATAACACATACCTGTAGAGTTGAGAGAGTGAGAGAGGGAGAGTTGGGTTATGGGGATTGAGTGAGCAAGAGCTTGGAATTGAGTGAGTATTTGGGCTTGAGAAGAGAGAAGGTTCTTTGTTGTGGTTAAGGAGAAGGAGAAGAGTATGAGAAGAAGAGGGAGGGTTTTAAGGGAAAGGGATTCCAACGGGTGGGAGGAGATGTGAGGTCGTGGGTTGAAGTGGGGTAAGTTTAATTTGTGTGGTTGGGGTAAAAAGAGAAAGAAATAAAAAAATTATAAGAAAACTTACCTGGCGTCGCGACAGTACTAGCGCGGTCACTAGCGCGCCTATAGTGCGACCGCGCTAGTTGAGAGCAACTGAGGCAGAACATAAGTCCATTAGCGCGACCACTAGCGCGTTCTCTCTAGTGGCGAGAACTGGAGGCAGAACAAAAGTACATTAGCGCGATCACTAGCGCGGTCGTGCTAGTCTAAGCCTCACCACACTTTGTTTTTCTAACTTATTCCTTGGGGTGTCTTGAGTCCACCCTTGCCCGCGCACACCTGCATATGTTAGTACTTACACTATAAACACT
Source organism: Nicotiana undulata (assembly GCA_005239495.1). Lineage (NCBI taxonomy): Eukaryota > Viridiplantae > Streptophyta > Magnoliopsida > Solanales > Solanaceae > Nicotiana > Nicotiana undulata. The sequence continues at coordinate 45,662 of ML275569.1, forward strand.
ACATATTGGGTTGCCTCCCAACTAGCACCTTAGTTAATGTTGTGGCATGACAATTACAACAAGTCAATGGATTGCCTCCCATGAAGCACATGATTTAACATCGCGGCACAACGCAGAATGAGCGCATTTAAGGCTCGCTTGACCTCTGAGGTTCATCAAGAAGCACCATAGACACTTCCTTGTTCTCGTCCATCCCCACATACGGTTTTAATCTCTTCCCATTAACTTTGAAGGCGTTGGAACCATCTTTAGAAGCAATCTCTACAGCACTGGAGGGGAACACTTCGACCACTCGAAATGGTCCAGACCATCGGGACTTGATCTTACCCGGAAATAATCTCAACCTTGAGTTATAGAGCAGTACCTTATCTCCGGGTTTGAAGTTTCGGTCCACAATGTTCTTATCGTGTAATCTCTTCATTATTTCTTTATACAACCTCGTGCTTTCAAAGGCAAGATACCTGAATTCATCTAGTTTATGCAATTCAGTGACTCGACTTGTGCCCGCAGCATCAAGATCCATGTTTAACTATTTTAGTGCCCACCAAGCTCGATGTTCCAGTTCTACTGACAGGTGAAAGGCCTTTCCGAATACCAACTTGTATGGAGACATACCAATTCGCATTTTGAATGCAGTTCTGTAGGCCCATAGTGCGTCATCAAGATTTTTTGCCCAATCTGTTCTTGTGGCGTTCACCATTTTCGTCAGCACAGTCTTGATTTCTCGATTTGATACCTCAACCTGCCCACTCGTCTGAGGATGATAAGGGGCTGCCGCCCTGTGGCGCACATCGTACTTAGCTAACAACTTTTCGAAGGCACGATTGCAGAAGTGAGTGCCTCCGTCACTGATGATGGCCCTTGGAATCCCAAAATGGGTGAATATGTTTTTCTTCAAGAACCCCACCACCACCTTTGCATTATTGGTGGGGAGTGCTGCAGCTTCCACCCATTTGGATACATAGTCTACAACAACAAGTATGTACTTATTGCCATAGGAGCTGACAAAAGGACCCATGAAGTCAATCCCCCAAACATCAAACACCTCGACCTCTTGAATCGGGTTCATAGGCATCTCATGGCGACAAGATATGTTCCCCGTCCTTTGATACTCATCACAGCCTTTCACTCATTGTTGTGCATCTTTGAATATAGTTGGCCAGTAGAATCCGGCCTCTAGAACGTTGGCTGCTGTTCGAACTCTTCCAAAATGCCCTCCATATGCTGATGCGTGACAAGCCTGCAAAACAGAAAATTGCTTTATCTCGGGGACACACCTCCGAATCATATTATCAATACAAATTCTAAACATGTGAGGTTCATCCCAATAATAATTGCGGCAATCACGATAAAACCTTTTCTTCTGGACAGATAAGAGTTCATATGGCTTAATACCACTTGCCAGGTAGTTTGCAATGTCTGCATACCATGGCACGTCCTCCTTGCCCGTGGCGAGTAGCTTCTCGTCTGGAAAGGTTTGCAGAATACCCTCTTCTTCCACTGCATTTTCAGCACCTTCAAGTCGCGACAGATGGTCTGCGACTTGGTTCTCCATGCCCTTGCGGTCATGAATCTCTAGATCGAATTCTTGCAGTAGCAACACCCAACGAATTAGGCGCGACTCGGATTCTTTCTTCTCAATCAAATACCTGAGGGCAACATGATCAGTGTACACAATCACCTTAGAGCCGATCAGGTATGATCTGAACTTGTCAAAGGCGAACACTACTGCTAGCATCTCTTTTTCGGTCACCGTGTAATTCAGTTGAGCTCCACTCAATGTCCTACTCGCATAGTAGATCAGGTGCATTATCTTTTCCTTTCGCTGTCCTAACACTGCTCCCACTGCATAGTCACTAGCATCGCACATGAGCTCGAATGGTTGCTCCCAGTCAGGGGAAACAATGATCGGGGCTGTGACTAGCCTCTTTTTCAACACCTCAAAAGCCACTAAATACATCTCTTCAGCACACGTGTCAAATTTGTTAGGCATTCATCGAATGAATTTGCCACCACTGAGAAATCATCCATGAACACCTCCATGATATCCTCGACCATGTCAGTGAATATGGCCATCATGCACCTTTGAAATGTGGCGGGTGCATTGCATAAGCCAAGGGGCATCCTTCTGAAGGCAAATATCCCATAGGGACATGTGAAGGAGGTCTTTTCCCTAACTTCTGGGGCAATGGAAATTTGGTTGTACCCCGAGTACCCATCCAGGAAACAAAAGTGAGACCTCTCTGCCAGTCTGTCGAGCATTTGATCGATGAAGGTAAGTGGAAAGGGATCTTTCCGGGTGGCAAGATTTAACTTTCTGTAATCCATGCAAATTCTCCAGCCAGTGACAGTTCTTGTAGATATCAACTCATTATTGTCATTTTTCACAACTGTCATGCCACCCTTTTTGGAACACATTGCACTGGCTAACCCAGTTGCTGTCCGAGATGGGGAAAATGATTCCCGCATCTAACCATTTGATGATTTATTTCTTCACCACTTCCTTCATGTTTGGGTTCAGCTGCCTTTGGTGTTCCTGGAAGGTTTGTGCCCATCTTCCAGCAGAATTTTGTGCATACAATATGCCGGGCTGATCCCCTTTATGTCTGCCATGGTCCACCCAATGGAAGTCTTGCACTTAGTGGGTACCTGTAAGAGCTGTTTTGCTTGCACATCTAACAAACTGGATGAGATAATAACAGGTAAAGTAGAATTAGGTCCAAGAAACGCGTACCTGAGATGGGATAGCAGTGGCTTCAACTCCAACTTGGGTGGCTCTTCAACAGATGGCTTAGCTGGCGGAGTCTCTCTCTTTTGTAAGTGTAATGGCTCAACCTCGAGTGACCTCGACCAAGCTTCTTTTCTTTCAAGTGCTAACACCCATTCTTCCAATTCTTCCCCATTTACCTCACCCAAATTAATCAAACATGCAGCAAGGGGGTCCTCAATAGTTAAGGACGCATCATCTTCCTCCACTATCACATCCACAACATCAATAAGAGAACAATTGGCGAATTCACTTGGTCGCCTCATAGATTTCTGCACATTGAATATGATTTCTTCGTCGTTCAACCTCATCTTGAGCTCTCCAGTTTCACAATGAATGAGGGCTCGTCCTGTGGCCAAGAATGGACTTCCCAAAATTATGGGAGTCTCCTCATCCACTCTGCAGTCCAGTATCACAAAATCTGCAGGGAATACAAACTTCCCGACCTGCACCAATACATCATCAAGAATGCCCGACGGTCTTTTCACCGTCCTATCTGCCAGCTGCAACAACATAGAGGTTGGTCTAGATCTACCAATCCCCAACCTCTTGTAGATGGCCAGGGGCATAATATTAATGCTGGTCCCTAAATCACAAAGTGCCTTTGCAAAGGAAAAATTTCCAATGGTGCAAGGAATGGTGAAACTCCCTAGATCAGACAGCTTTTCGCAATTGGTCGGGTCACGACAACACTGCAAGTCTGAGTAAGTGTCACTGTGGCCAAGTCTTGGAAGTCAAATTTTTGGTACATTAATTTCTTCATCATCTTTGCATACCCAGGCATCTCCTTCAGAGCATCAATCAAAGAAATGTTTACCTGTATCCGTTTCTACATGTCCAAGAACTTTTTATACTGTTCGTCTTTTTGGTACTTGGCCAGCCTTTGTGGGAATGGTGCCAGAGGTCTCTTCTTCCCAGTGATTTGGGATTTTTATTTGTCAGCTAACATCTAAATTACCGGTTCCTAGGCTCTCTCAACTTCTTTCTTAGCCTCATTCTGCGCGCTGGGTTCTCCTTCCGTAGGCTACACTGTCACCTCAGTCAGGTGTGTTGAATCATCAATTTCAATCGGTACTGGTACCAGTGTCTCAGCCTGTCTGCTCTCTCGACCTCTTTCCTGTTCCAAGTCTAAGTATCTGCCATTGCGTAAACTCACTGCCTTCAACTACTTCGGACCCTGATCTTTAGGATTTACCTACGTGTCTGCAGGCAATGTCCCATGAGGACGATGATTCAGAGACATCGAGATCTGGCCCGTTTGCACTTCAACATTTTTAATAGCAGATTCATGTGCATCTACTCGTTCACTTATTTTGTCAGTTGACCCAATAACCTGTTGCATCATTGCTTCAAGTCTGGAAAACCCATCTTCTTGTCTCCCCCCATGTTGTTGCTGATGGGGGGGGGGGTGATAAGCATGTTGCTGATTCGGATTATTATACCCCTTCGGCCGTTGATAATGTGCCACATTACGATGAGGTCACGTGGCTCCCATGTTTCCACTATTATGCTGCTGCTGAGGTGGAATGTCTTTCCGGACCAACCACCGGCGATTTTCGACAAGTCTTTTCCCGGGGGAGCGGAAAAAGAAAAGAAAATGAATCAAAGCAATGGACGCCCCAATTCTGCCCACCATGTCTTTGGCCCCCATAATTCGACATATAGTTCATATTGTTAGGGTAGTGAGTATGATAAAATTCAACATTTCACTGATTACCAAGTGGTTGACTAATGCAAGATGTGCATAAGCCCCCATTGGTAATATCCACAATATGTACCTACTGCTTCTGCCCTGACTCATCCACCTTTTTAGTGAGTATGCTCATCTGTGTCATTAATGTGGCCATGTTTTCAGCAAGACTGTTGGATGGATCTAATGGCACTGAGCGAACCACTAGGGTGAAGGGTGCATTTCTGGGTGTCCACCCCAAATTTTGTGCCATTTTATCAAGTAAGATCTGGCTCTCTCTCCATGTTTTGTTCAGGAATGCTCCACCAGCTGAAGCATCAACATTTGCCTTAACACTATCGGCCAGACCCATATAAAATCACTTCCCCAACATCTGCTCTAGAATACCATGGTGCGGGCAAATAACCAACATCCATTTAAATCGTTCCTATGTTTCTTGTAGTGTCTCCGTAGGCTTCTGTCTGAAGCTCAAGATTTCATCAATTTGTTGAGCTGGTTTGTTTGGTGGATGAAACTTGTTCACGAACTGCTTAACCAACTCCTCCCATGTAGTGATGGAATTTATGGGGAGCGAGTTTAGCCAAGTATGGGCTACTCTTGTCACTGAGAATGGAAACAACAACAGTCTTATGCTTCCGGAGTGACGTTTGGCTGCCTGTGAGTTTTGCAAATTGACAGTAAGTTCTTCAAATGTTGTTGGGGATCCTCAATGTATGACCCCGAAAATAGTCCCTTATTCTGCAACAAGTGCAACATATTATTTGTGATCTGAAAGGACTCAACCTGTATCTGAGGGACTACTATCGCAGTGGACAAATTCTTTGTCGTGGGTTGTGCCCAGTCATATAAGGGCGCCTCTAGTACAATAGGCGCTACAATATGTGCAGCTGGGTCTACCACGTTGTCCCCATTGTTATTGTTCCTGTTGTTTAGATCTGCCATGTCGGTTTCAGTTTGTTCAATTGATGGTTGTTGCTTGCTTTTTCGGTTGGCCCTGTTCAAGGGAAAACTTTCTCGGGGTCTGATAAGGCTTCAAATACCTCACCAGTTCTCGATGATTTTCTAGGCATGCATCTGTACAACCAAGTTAGCAAACGTTAAAATTCCAATGCATAGATTGAAAGTGAAAGAAAGTGACTACACTTAAGAATTTTATATTTCTTTCATTTTACTCTAATTGACAACACCATTAATTACCCGGCAACGGCACCAAAATTTGATCACGCTCAACTATGTCTTATAAAAATTCTAAGCGGGCGTTGCAAATATAATCTGAGTATTTCGCCCAGAGTCGAATCCCATAGGGAATTAACCTATCAATTATTGTTGTTAGACTCACTCGATTCTCAGTAATCAATTTCCCAAAGATTATGAATATTAATTTCCGGTATTTTTACTAACTACAACTGAATGAAATTAAGTAAACTAAAAGATAACTAATACTGAGGTGTAAACAAATGCGATAAGGATTTAAGGTTATGGTTTCCCACGTTAATGGAATCTCTTTTTGTATATTTCCTATAGTTTGGCCTAATTATCTCTATCAATCACGAACACTCAGGCTACCGTAAATCTCTCCCGAGCACTTACGATAATTTACTAGACGCACTCTCTCGAGCTACGCTAGCTAACATTTATTACAGTTAACTTTAGATTGCACCGAAGGTATCATTATCTCTAACCCAACCTTTAAACCCTTGGTTATGGATCTCTCCTATACTTTGGGAGTGATGTTGTTCAACAACTACCTAAACATGTACTCTCTCTCGAGAAGATACACACTAAATAGGCACATCTAATTGAGGGACCTTCCATCAACTACAACAAGAACGTAGTTGAACAAATAGATATGAAAACCAAGAAAACTATATTAATATAACAATAAGTTCATCCTCAGCAGGTTCCACCAAAACCTTAGACTAATGAAGTTAGCTACTCATAATTATACTGAAATTAACAAAAGAATTCATCAACAATGGTAAAATCACAAGGAAGAGAGATGATAATTGATGCCCAATTGCCCTCCTTGCCTCTTGCCTTTGCTTTTCTTGAACACGCCTCTAAACCTTGATTATCTCCTCCTTTGGGCGAGTTGAACCTTATATAGGTTAAGTGGAATGGACCCAAACTTCCAAAATTTCCCCTGGGAAATAACGTGTACGCCTGGGACTAGCGCTCCCGCTCTAGTCAACGCACTAATCGACTTTTGTTCTGTCCGGGGATTGCTGGGTAGCGCGGTCGCGCTAAGCCCGTGCTAATGGAGTTTTGTTCTATCCCCGTGCTAGGGGGAACGCTAAGGCCGCGCTAGTGGACTTATAATCTGTCCCAGCGATTTTCTTCCTTCTTTTCATACGTTAACTATTCCAAGGGGCTTTTCTCCTTCAATTTAGCTCCAAACACCATCTTAGGTCCTCATAAGCGCATTTTGCTCGTACGAAACATAAAATCAACAATTAGAGCCATTTTAACATCATTTCACATTCTTAAGATAGTGAAGCATCATTAAGTTGGAGTGTAAGTCTACACTAACTACGTGACTTTTGCCTATTATCAATTACCATGTGTTAATATATCTCCAAGTTCCTAGTCTTTTGGTTTATCAACATCTTCACGTCCTTGATTTCTTTCATTCCGATCTAATCTAATCTCTGAAACATACTAAAACTTCCAAAGCATTTCTTCCCAATGAGTGACGGGTATCTCTTAGTTGTTGTCTTGCTTGACGAAATGCACTCTCTGATGGAACAATTGAAATTGGCACATTTAGCACGTCCTGAGCCATAGCAGAAAGAACAAAAATTGTTTTTCATTCTCATGCTACCATGCCAACGGTGAAAGTTCCTTTGTGCAAGGCTCTATTTGCTTTTGCAAGTAGAATTGAAGTTCATCAATGTTCCTGCTACTGGTTTGAGTGGAAGAAAATGTAGATCATATTAAAACCATCAAGGCCTTCATCTTCATCCATAGTAGCAGATTTTGTTGAAGTAGAACAAAGAATAGTGAGATTAACATTTCCTACATTAATAACAACATCAATTATATTTACATGATAATTATATAATTGTTGTAAATAATTATTTAGCTTGTTCATACAACAATATATATATTTGGTGTTTCAGGGTTCAATCTTCATATAAGTATATAAAGCATTGATTAATTGGTGACAATTAGACATATTAATAGAAGGATTTAAAACAGCACCAATTAAGTAAATAGAAGGAATTGGAAAGAAATATTTTTTAAATTTTGCTTGCATTTTTTCAACAACTTTCTTATGTTTTTCGTTCTTCTTAATTTCAGACAGTAGAAAAGAATTTCAGCCATATGTACTAAAGTCATAGTAACAGTACGATAATATGCTCCAGAAAACTCAACAGTATCTGTATAAAATTTATGTAAAATTTAACAACATCATTAATGGCCTCCAAAGTATTAGTTGTTAACATACGGTTTGGCTCACTACAATGCGCATAAGCAGCTTCAGTTATCGGCAATCTATATTTGTAGCAATATTTTAGAAATAAGTATGTATATTCCATCTAGTAACAATTTCATATGGCATGAATATGGGGTTAAGTTTATGTTTGGTACACTTCATAGTAAATTCCCTAATTCTAGATTGTATATTATTTCCTTGAATAACACCAATTGCTCTTCTAACATGAGTAATCTCAGTCGAAAATTAATCAAAGCCACTTGTAACAATTAAATTATAAACATGATATGCACACCTAACATGAAAAATTTCGTCAAGTGGTGGTTTCAAATGCAGTCTTAATATTGAAATAACGGGATTATTGTTAGAAGCATTATCAAATGACACACACAATACTTTTTTTAAGATTGTAAAATGCAACAACTTCGTAAATAGTAATACTTATAAAAATAGCAGTATGACTTTGATCTTCATCATATTTAAAAGTGATAATACGTTTCTGTATACAATAATTATTATCTATCCAATGATATGTAATTGCCAAATAATCATTTGCATTAACATCATGGCCAATATCAGAAGTTAGAGAAACTCTACAAGGAAGATGGTCAGACAAATAACGTATGTATGTCTAATATTGTCCATGAATTTTAAAGATATTAGATCTACAAGTATTTCTAGGGATGCCTTTAGATAAAGGAAAATCCTTTGAATATACATAATAAGATATGATGAAAAAGCAAAGGAAAAGGTATACAACCCAAAGCAATCATTTTTGCTAACTCATCATGATCCTTCAGTGTATCATATTTATAAGTCTTCCGGTACTAGGGTTTAGAATTCCTTGATTTTCATTTAAATCAGAGCCCCATTCTATAACATGAGTAATTCTCATATGTCTACTAAGTGTCCCAGTCCCCCCAAAACTTCTCCAGTCTTATGTTTAAAATCATCTTTACAAACTTTGCATCTAACTCTATCAGTATTCTCTATTTCGTCAAAATATTTCCAAACTTTACTTCTCCTTCTCCGATTACTAGTCGGGGCCACATGTGGTCTACTACTAGTGCCATGACACCATCCCTGCTGCCAACTCCAACATTACTAGGTGTAAGTGGTGTCTCATCTTCAATGTCTTATTCATTATCTTATATACCATAATCTTCCTGTAATTGTTTATAATCTATATTATTATCAGGCGATGTTTCAGAAACAAGTGTAAAGTCATTTAAATTACTACTAAGTTGAATTATTACTTCTTTTTCTATTTCCCCGATTACCCCGATTAGCAACCTTATTACAAACTCTTTTGCAACATTAAACATATTGTGAAAATTTAACTACTAATAAAAATTAAATATGCAAATAAAATATTAAATAAGAGAAAGAGTTGGAACGAGTACACCGAATTCCGTAATAAATTGAAACTTGATGATTTTTGAAGTCTTGAAATTGAATTTCGCAACTCCGATGTTACCATGAAGAAACGTCTTCAAATAATACCATAAATAAAATTCCAAAAAAAGGAGAGCCAAATAGTTAATTGCAATCAAGGTGAAGAATGAGAGAATGACAATTGAGAATTTGGGTTTGATAAATGAGAGATGAGTGAAGAAATGAAGGGGGGGGGGGGGGGGGGGGGGGGGGGGTCCTTTGTACCCCTTTGTGAATCTTACTTTGTTTTTAATGTGCTCTAATAACTTCATCACTTTTTCAGGCTTCAATGATTCATCACGAAAGCTGCCTCTGGTCCGCTGGGAGATCAGCCAGCTCGAGTTAAAGCTCAAAGAGAAAGTTCGAAAGAAGGACATGTATAGGGATCTTAGTGAGAAACAAGACGAAGCCCTCGACCTTGAAGCTGGAACAAGCCGACCTGGTTGAGAAGGTAAAGATCTTTCAGGCTAAAACAAGAAGCTAATCGTGGTGACTAACATCACAACTTCGCAGGTCAAAGAGAAGATAGACCTGATTGACCAGCTTCAGGCTGAGATGGATGAGGTCAAGGCCATGACCGAGGTGTGGAAGGGCAGGATGGACCTGCTGGCTTCGGAGAAAGAAGCTGCAAAGCATAGCTAACATCAGCCGAGACCCAACTCTGGGTAGCAAAGTACAAAGTCGATAAATGGTCTCGGCTAAATGATGATCTCTGGACACAGCTGAGCTCAACCGTCGCGAATGGGATGCCCTCAGATAAGAATATGCCGCATAAAGGTGAAAATTGGATGCAACCTCTTCTGACGTCGAGGAAATATTGGCCCAGTACAAGGATGATGTGGTGGTATCCAAGGCCCGCTTAAAGATGAGACTGAGTACGTAAAACGACTATCCCGTTGAGAGACACTTGAGGATATCCATGCCAGAGGTTTTGACCTGTCGGCCAAGATTGAAGAAGCCAAGAGACTCGAGGCGGAGGCAAAGGAACTCTACGAGTCGGAGGGTCCGTAAGGCTCCGAGGGTTTCGAGGACTCTGATGATGAATCGAGCCCCGATGAAGACCAGGCATAAATGCCATAGTTCTTTTTTAGTTTTTCCTTGTGTATTTTATTTTTTTATTTTGAGGCCGTTTTATCGTGCCTTTGTAAATATTTTTTGGAATATATAAAATTTCTCCTTTTTTGGCAATATCGTATCTTTAGTTTCTAGCATCTATTTGCAATTTTTTATTTGCGTATCATTTTTAATGCCGTCCAAAGCATCCGTTCTTCGGAGGCCCATATGATTTCGATGGCGACTTGAGTCTTTGATAAAACTGAAGGCCTTTAAGATGCTTAAGTATCTTAGGCGATGTATTTGACGAGGGTAACCTTTTAATAGGTTTCAATTTTTTGTAAGGGACTTACTTTCTGGTTACGGTCTTCAGACGTCTCCAAGTCATTTGTAGGGTGGCCGTAGCCTTTCATATTCGGGCACCGCCTAATAGTATTGGTGCCTCCGGGATTCGGTAGCCCGGGCCTTCTGAAGTTTTACCGGGCGATAGTCCCTGAGTAGGCGTAGCCCGTGTGCTTGACAGTCCCTGAGTAGGGGTAGCCCCGGAGCTTTAGGATCCAGGATCGCAGAAATAAGATGCTCAGTAATAAAGTGTAAGGGAAGTAGAAATTTCTTTCATTACTTAATATGTAAGATACACGATCGGAGGCGTATAAACCTTATGCCATGGCTAGAGTGGACTACGTGGTCATGGTTCTCATGAAGTTGAACCTTACAATGAATCATAACCACCAAGCCATAGCTTTTGGCACATAAATTTTTCTTTTCCCTTGCTAAAGATCTTTCCCTTTACTAAAATCATAATCTAGGGGTAATGGCCCCCAATATCCGATCCCTCACTTGCTGATCTGATGCAAACAATTATCGATTCTGGTTTAAGGCCGGTCTTCAAATAAAAGGTAGCACATTTTACTGTTGCCTCGTTACAAACCTTGTCGAAAAATCCACTTCAGGACAAAACCAGTTCAAGGGAAAAAGAGTGCAACACGTGCTTTTAGACCTAATTTCCACATCCGCCCTTGGTCGAGTACCTGCATACTTTAGTCGTAATATAACAAAGTTAAAAAGGAATTAAGTTCACACCTTACAGTAGTACCTCTTTAAGTGTGCCACGTTCTAGTTGTTTGGTAGTTGAACACCGTTTCCCGCTTTGAGTTTGTGTGAGACTTTACCAGTTATTCCGACAACTCGATACGGTCTTTCCCAATTTGGGCTCAGTTTCCCTTCGTTTTTTTTTTTTGTGTATGATACCTTTCTCAATACCAGTTCTCCGACTTGAAAGTGTCGCAGGCTGGTTATTCTGTTGTAATACCTTTCTATTCACTGCTTCTTGGCAGCCAACCGGACCATGGCCGACTCCCGCCTTTCATCCAACAGTTCCATGCTCGTGATTATAGCCTTGCCATTTGACTCTTCGATAGAATACTAGAACTTGAGGCTCGGTTCCCCCACCTCGATAGGTGTTAAGGCTCCGACTCTGTAGACCAAAGAAAATGGGGTGTCCTGGTGTTTGACTTCGGCTAAGATTTCCTTTCGAGCCGGTCAACCTCCTTTTCAAGTTCTGGAGAATAGTTTTGTTTGTTGATTCCGCCTGCATGTTCCCACTAGGGTGATAAGGTGTTGATAATATCTTCTTGATCTTATGATCTTCGAAAAACATACTCACCTTGCTGCCAACGAATTGTTTCCCATTGTCACAAATAATCTCGGCTAGTATCCCGAATCGGCATATTATGAGATCCCAAATGAAGTCATTAACTTCTTTTTCTCGGACCTTCTCAAACATCTGGGTCTTGACCCATTTGAAAAAATAATCGATCATGAACAGTATGAATTGAGCTTTACTGAGTGCCCATGGCAGGGGACCGACAATGTCCATTTCCCATTTCATAAATGGCTACAGGGACAAGACCGAGTGGAGCATTTCTCTCGATTGATGGATCATCGGGGCGTGTCTTTGGCACTCGTCGCATTCCCATATGAAATCTTTCTCATCCTTCTCCATTTCAGTCCAGTAGTAGCCGACTCGTATTAGCTTCCGACAAAGGATTCTGCCCTCGAATGGTTCCCGCAAGTTCCCTCATGAACTTCTCTCAAGGCGTATTCAGTCTCTCCCGGTCCCAAGCATCTGGCTAGTAGGCCAAAGAAAGACCTTCTAAGCAATGTACCTTCGAACAAGCTAAATCTGGCAGCTTTGGTGTGCAGGGCTCTTGATTCTTGGGGATCCGTAGGCAATTTTCTTGTCTTCAAGTAATCTATGTACTTGTTTCCCCAATCCCAAGTTTATCTCTTCGGCATGACCTTCTTCTACCACCTAATTCATTAGTTGCACTACTGCTCCCGAGCTGAATTCATCGGAATCGTCCGACTACCCCAAGTTAGCTAGTGCATCAGCCTCTTTATTTATACATTTACCTTTTTTATTTTCTCTTTTACTATTCTTGCTTTCAATATTGAAAAGTCTCTCAATGGGAACTTACCGCGGCTTACAAATTGTGTTTTTCAAAGCATTACAATAAGCAATCATTGTATTGAAGCAATGCAACACTTTTCGATATTATTATCTTTCTCTATAGTTTCTTACACTTTAATTTCTGCTACTATCTATTTTTTCTAGTACTTCGATTGTCTTATTTACCTATGATAACTACTGCTTCTTTTTAGACTGCTTTATCATAGATTATTACTTTTTTTACTTTAATTTTCATACTGCATTGAATTGATTGTCTTTATCTAGCTTTTTTTTTGCCATGCTTTCACTTGAGTCAAGGGTGTTTCGGAAACAACATCTCTATCTCTCAAGGTAGAAGTCAGCATACACTCTACTTCTCCAGATTCCACTTTGTGGGTTTTCACTGGGTATGTTGTTGTATATCAACTTATCAAATTCTTGACCGGGTTTTACTATTCTACCTTTATTCTATACTATTTCATTAAAACATTGTCGTTGATATTCTTACGTAGGGCCAGTGGCAAAGTCAAGAATTTCTGCAAGGGTGTTCAAACTTGAAAGAGTTGAAAAAAATTCCCCGACAAAGGGTGTTCAATATATGTTATACACCTTTAAAACCTAATATTTCATTTGTATACACCATATAACTTTTCGACAAAGGATGGTCAACTAACTACCCTTTGGATAATGTACCTCGCCCGTGCGTAGGGCCTTTCTCGGAAATTTAGCTTTAGGCCCCAAATATTATTGAGACAGCCCTGGTCACCTGTCTAGCTTGTTTATGAATTATGACACAAAACTTACCTGACTACCTACATCCATTTGTAGGTAACCCGAAGGATCTAATGCAAATGTTGGAATCATGTTAAAACTGACCAGGAAGATAATACTGGTCAAAAGTGCAATGAATTGCCTGAATTGAAAAAAGAGAACTGAGAGAAGATACTTGTTACTCTTTCCGGTCCAAAATAAGTGATTTTTTTGGATGTTTTCACACAAATTAAGAAATTCATATTTTAGCATTAATTAGTAATGAAATTGACCATATTAACCTTTACTATCTCATATAAACACTCCTAAACCAACACTATTTACTCCAAGGATAATATAGGAAAATAATAATAATTCATTATTGAAATCTGGAAAAATTATTTATTTTGGACCACAAAAAGAATGCCAAAAAATCACTTATTTTGGACCGGAGGAGTATCAAAGAGGAGAAGGCAGTTGTTGCGTCGAGGTATATACAAGGTTTATCAAACCGGAACACAAAGATTGGTGGAAATGATCAAGGCGTTGAAAATGAGAGTAATGGATCAGATCACAAAGTTCTACCTTTGAAAGGAGTCTGGAACCAAAACGTGGTTTTTTTGGATACGTACAACAATAATAGGTGGAAAAAAAGAGAGTACCAAAGTATGTATAGCGCTCAAAAACTGGGTGCTATATCTTAACGGTAATTTTTGCCGTTAAGGTATAGCGCAGAGTCATAGGTGGAATTTCTTTCAACTATAACATTTATTACAACATCTTACAACACTAAATATTACAGAAAATGATAGAGAATTCGGTAAGGGGATAGGGCTGGGGGAAAGAAGAGCAAGTATGTGGGCTTCTTTCACTTGACTTTTTTCTTTGCCTTTAACAATTTCATAATATGATCTTTTCCTCAATTCAAGTATAGCGCCCTTATTTACGACGCTATACACTAAAAGCAATAAAAGGCTGGGCGAGCTATTGGTTGAAGGTTAGATGTGAAGATGGTTTTGTCCTTGAGGTACATGGTTCAAACCCCTACACCAACATTTTTATATTTTCCTATTTCTTTTTTATTTTTTGTTTCTTTTCATTATTTAGTTTAAGTGTTTAGATATAAATACTTTAATAGAGAAGCCATTTATTATTTCTTTAAAAAATAACCAATACTTTTCATAGTTATTATTTTGTGTTATACGTAAAACAAAATTATTTTTTTTCCTTTTATTTTCAAATTAGAATTATAAGTTTTATTTTATAGTTAAAATTTCCATAAGAGAATTATATATATATATATATATATTGGTTGAATTATTTTATTTTTTGATATCTTTCTTTCTAAATTTAGTTAGCAAATATATATTATTCAATAGATAAGAAAAGAATACAATCCAAAAAAAAACTATATTTTGAATCTAGAGTTAATCATACTTATTTGTAATTATCATTTAATAGGCCTTTAAACATTAGCAATACCGTAATTAGATAACTTTGGAGGAGGAGACACTACTTTAGGGTTACACAACGCCTTTGGATGCAAGAATACACTAGGAGCACGGAGGAAGATTCAACCACGAGTTTTTCCTTTCTTCCTGTTTTCTATTGTTGGTTATGAATTTTAGTGTTGTACTTTCACATACTACTATGAGTAGCTAATTTATTATTTAGGGTTTTGATGGACCTTTTGGAGGATGAAATTCTAGTTAAGTTTAAATATAATTTAGCCTTTGAATTTCTTACTTGTTCAACTACATGCTTATTTCTATTGATTGAATGAACATTAATTGATTGTGCCTATTTATTATGTATTGCTTGAAAACTGATATATATTTAGGTAGTTGTTGAACAACGTCACTCCTAACGTGTATGAGGAATCAATACGATAGGTTTAAAGGTGGGTTTAGGAATAACAATAAAGCCTTGACGTGATCATAGTGAGCGGTAAGATTGTGCCAGCTAGCGTAGTTCGGGAGAATATGTCTAGTAAGTTGTTGAGGTTCTCGGGAGAGAATTACGCATCTGAAGTGCTCACGATCAATAGAGAATAATTAGGCGAAATTATAAGAGACGTAGCGGGAAGGACTCTAACAAGTGTAGAAATATAACTCTAGACCTCCTTAATCTTGTCTCCAACACTTAGTATCTTTATTTGTTAGTTTACTCCTTTAATTTGTTAGTTAATTAGTTAGACATAAGAATCTTAATATTTATAACTTAGGAATTGTTCAAGCTTGTCTTCTTGGTGATAGTGAACGATTGTAGCTAAATCTTAATTTTCAGTGGGATTCGACTCCAAACTCTTAGACCGAATTATATTTATGCGACTGCTTATTATTTTTTGGATTAGAGTTAGACGTGATCACCTACCAAAACAATACCTTACAACCTTGTGCAGCAGGATTGAATTTTAGCTGTTGTTTGACTATTTTGGAACGACATACTTATAAAAAAGGGTAAAAATAATAATTTGTATAATATTCTTGCTTCTATAGAACACTAGTAAAGGATGACCCAACATATAAATAATTTTTTCAAGTGTATTACTGTGATATTTTATAAAGAGCATCCATATTTAATTAATTAATATACTTCAAGATTGAAAATTCACATACAGGTTAATTTAATAAGAACTAATTTCACTTTTGAGTTAATCATTTAGCAGGGCCAGCCAGACCCTAACTTGCTTTAGGCCCCATGAATTTAAGGGCTCCAAAATTACTATTTTTTATACATAATACATACTTTTTATAATTATTTCTCATTATTAACTAATTTATTTCTTTTATTTTCATATTAGTGTTTAATAACTTAATTTCTTGAACTAATTAACATAACCAAAATAGTTTTCTGTCAATCTTATTTTATGTTTTTACTGAATTATTATTTTTGTTCATTAGTTAGTAGCGTAATTATATCTTATAATCTAACTTATCATTTATTTTCTTCACATAAATTATAATTCACCCGTTCTAATTTATACGAAGGTGTTTGATTGGACATGAAGTTTATGAAATAAAGGAAGATTTTTGAAACTTGTGATCTAAAACAAACCATAGAACTTGTGTGGCTAGAAATCATCTCATTAAGGGTAAAAGGTGTTAGGACAGAAAATAATCAGGTGTCATGCGGAAGCTAGTAACGCAACAATTGAACGACGATAAACCAGATAATAAAAGAGAAATCTACCAAATGAGACACAAACATTTAACGTGGTTCGGTCAACTGACTTACGTCCACCGCGGAAATGAGCAATCCACTATAATAAAAGAGAGTACAAAATATCGAGAGAACAACCTCACGAAGAGGCAAACACAAGAGACACATTACACTTGTCCCGTAAAGTTCTCCCCCTAAACACGACTCTCAACCCATATGGCTACATTGTGGATGCTACTGAATGAGAAGGAAAGATCCTCAATTTATAGAAGTCCAAACCTTTTCCTACAAGAAAAAGGACTAGCCAAACATGGAAGAATTACAGTTTCCTTCTACAAAAAGGAAAACCCAATTAAGGTAAATATGTTGTCCTTTCCTTCAAGAAATAGGAAAAGCAAATATGGTTAGAAAATCCGGACAACCCCTAACAATTCTCCCCCTTGACCTGAATTTTCTAACAAAATGAATCTGATCCACCTTCTTCACACAGCCTTCAATAGGTGCATCTCCAAATCTCCACCGCAAAGTTTGTCTCAACGTGCGTAGCACACCGGTCAAATTTCTCGGACAAAAATCATGATTACCGTCAAATAGGTTGCGACTAAAACTAAACCCGCCAAGATGAACTTGTCTTGAACCTCGCTCTGATACCACTTGTTAGGACCGAAAATAATCAGGTGTCATGCGGAAGCTAGTAACGCAACAATTGAACGACGATAAACCAGACAATAAAAGAGAAATCTACCAAATGAGACACAAACATTTAACGTGGTTCGGTCAACTGACCTACGTCCACCGCGGAAATGAGCAATCCACTATAATAAAAGAGAGTACAAAATATCGAGAGAACAACCTCACGAAGAGGCAAACACAAGTGACACATTACACTTGTCCCGTAAAGTTCTCCCCCTAAACACGACTCTCAACCCATATGGCTACATTGTGGATGCTACTGAATGAGAAGGAAAGATCCTCAAATTTATAGAAGTCCAAACATTTTCCTACAAGAAAAAGGACTAGCCAAACATGGAAGAATTATGCTTTCCTTTTACAAAAAGGAAAACCCAATTAAGGTACATATGTTGTCCTTTCCTTCAAGAAATAGGAAAACCAAATATGGTTAGAAAATCCGGACAACCCCTAACAAAAGGAAAAATTTAAAGTTGAATTATTACCAAATATAAAAAGGGGCTAACTAAAAAAAAGGTGTCACATAAGTTGGGACGAAGGAAGAATGGTTTCTGGTTTCTTTCATTTCAGTTGTGATGCAATCAACGTTAAATTCGTTCAATTTTTTTAATACTTTATAAAACGTTATTCTCATTCTTTTTCATTTCAGACACGTTATCTAATTTTTCAAACAACGATATATATATATATATATATATATATATATATATATATATATATTAAGACTAGGCCTCGATGCTATTGAGCGCCCTTGCCATTTAGTTTCAAATTTAAGGTTTGGAACTAATCATCAATATTCAAGTATCTCTCACTAAATGAACTCCATAAAGTATAGTTAGTTTACTATCCAACACATTTTGCTTCAATTTTTCTCAAATGTCAATAAAGACAGTGAAAAAGGTTTTGTTTTTCACATTATTATTTGACTTTATACATTAAGTGATACTTTTTAAAGCAACGCACTCGCTTTTAATAAGTGAGTGTCTATTACATTTTTGGAGACCATCAATTACCAATTTGTATATACGATTTTTTATCCAGAGTGTAATATGTTGCACAAGTTTATTGAATAGAAAGCAATGCAGCACTTACTCTAACTTAGACTTATATGCGCATCCCAAGAAAAAATATTCTAACATCCAAGAATACAAATACTATCATTTAAACAAAAAATTTATTTCTGAATCATGCTAATTTTTATTAAATTTACTGATTGTACAGCTCCAAAATCATTTTTCCCCGTATATCGACATTCAGGAGCAAGGCAAGCTAAGTGACTCAAAGCGAAGATAGCTCTTTCAAAGGATAAAACTTCCACTGGGTCAAAAGATTGGAATTTCCCTTTCCAATATTTAAACAATAATTTACAGAAAGAGATTGGGTTAGGTTATTCTGTGAATGATGTATAGTTAGTTTATCACGGGGTTTTGTGAGGCCTCACTTCCACTTAGCTATCTCTAGCAATTTTCTAAGAATATAGTGTTGTATATTATCTTGCGAGGACAGTTCCCTGTGGGGGAATGTTATATGATTTTGTTAGTTAGAGCATATGCCTTGATTTTGGGTAAATATCAAAAGTTGAAAATCTGTTCAAAATATAATTATGGGAGTAGAAGGATAGCTATTTAATAAATGTTGTATTACAGGTTGTAATATAAGACATATCGCGATATATGACCTCGTTATCTGGTGCCATTTTGCATTGCCTGTATTAGAGCAAATATTTACTGTGTAAAGAAAAGCTCAGAGAAAACAAATAGCAAGAAGATAAAGCTGATGGTAAAATGAGTGCGAAATTTTAAAACTTCTTAAATATAGTACTAAACAAAGTTGAGCTATAAATAAAAATTAAGGAAAATAATTTAAGTTCCTAAAAAAGTGATATTGAACCTATATTCCTGTTTAACCAAAGAATTAGATCCTATGACCAAAGCTATTTTTAGGATGAATACGGGTTTCTGATAATTCAGGAAATATAATAAATAAAAAAGAAGTAAATAGACAATAATATGATGCTCAGAAAAGTAAAGTGTATTGTTCGTAGTTCAGATGATCTTACAAGTGATACCCTATTCCCTTATATAGGGAATTTCCTTAATATAACGATTTATCTCTTGGAATGATGACATATTAATGACTAATTATTACATTAATGTAACGTTACAAAGAATAACCATAACTGTTACATGAAGGTCGTGTAACATGTAGGTCATTAATTGAAGATTTCTGAATCTACCCGTAGCTCTGTTTGGATTCATTCTGTCCGCGTCTCTTCCTTAACTCAATCATGTTGAGTTTCTCGTGGCTGATTACCTCTTAGGTTTATTGAGCCGCACCTCTTTGCTCCCCGCCTCTTTATAGGACCATGTCCAGCAGTCATGTTTTTCTTGGTCCACATAATCGGCTGAGTCATAAAGAATTATCATACGTGTGAAATTCTTTTTTAACAATACAGATAGTCCCCCCACTTACCATTTATTTATCGATTAATATTTGGTAAGTGGATACACGTTTATGGCGGAAATATTTTGCCGCCGTTTCACCTCGAAACATTGTATCCTTCTCTGAACATAGGCGTCGCTTGTCACTTCATTTAATGATCAAGCCACGTGTTCCCTCCGGATTGATTCTGCGGTTACTCGGCGCCTTTTAGGGCTTTTTGCAGCTGCATCAGTCACGAAGTGACACCTTCAATTATGACCTTTTCATGATTGTTTTGTCCCATGTTTGACGGTTGTCTTCAAGTATAAATACCTCTTTTCTTTTCTTTACTTTCACGAAACACTTTCTAACTTGTCTCTTTTATTTGTAGAGAGTTTCTTCCTTGTTTTCGTAAACATGTCTTCTTCGAACCAACCTAAAAGAGTGATAGACGTCGAGAATTTGACCCCTTTTTTTGCTCCGACTCGGAGTCGGAGGGGTGGTAGATTGAGGAGTTTAGGTTCTACTCCTTCGAGAGGCTCTTCTTCCTCCCAGATTACTTCCCCTCCTTCTGCTAGGTCTTTAGTTTCTCCAAGAGCTAGGGCTTCCAGGTTTTGGTCTAGGGGTAGAGAACATCATGAACCCTTACGCGAACCACGAGTTGGTGAAATCATTCTTGCTGAGTTTACCTTCACTAGGGATAGCCAGGTCCTTGTAAATCAGTCTTTATCCCTTGATAGTGCTGATAAGTATATCACTCTTATCACTGAAGGTCTGATTCCCCTTGTTCGCAGGGAATGTTCTTGGCAGCCTGACTTTCCTATCTTTATTCTGAATAGCAACCAAAGAATTACGTCTTATAAGACGGGATATTCTTTCATTTATACCTACCCTTTTACTTTAGGGTTTAAGCCTCCTATTGATCCAGTCATCATCGAATTCTGTCGTTTCTTCAATATTTGCTTAGGACAAGTTGGTCCTCTTGTGTGGCGGGTTGTCGCGTGTCTCAGATGTTTATCTTCTTTAGCCTCAGTTCCTTTCACCTTTAATCACCTCATTCATCTTTATTCTCCGACCTTATTTCGTCAAGGTATTTTTATTCTGGCTGCCATGAGTAAAAGAGTGTTGGTAACCCCTGATGACGATAAGGACAGAGGTTGGTACCTTCGGTACATTGCTGCGCTGACTGCTGGTTTAGTGGGTGAAAAAAATCTTCCATTCCCCGAGAAGTGGAATCGTGCACGTGAGTACATTTTAGCTCACATTTGTTGTTTTTCGTTTGCTTTAAGTGTTTTATTAACACCGTAGCCGTTTCTTCTTTTTTCAGCAATCATGGGTACTGTTGAGAATGTCTCCGGTATCCGTGATTGGGTAGAAAAGTTGTTGTCAATTGCTCCGTTAGAAGAAAGGTCTTGGAAGTACTTCTTTGGGAAGTAGGGTTGGAAAGTGAAGACTCACGGTAAGTGAAACTTTTGTTCTTTGCTCGAATCTCTTTCTCTTTTTAACCCTTTATTTTTGATAGGGTTTTCTATCCGTGGAGTGTCTACTGCATCTGTTCCCAAAATGTCCCTGGCTCAAGCCCAGGAAATTATTGCTGGTTCTTCTTCCTCGAAGAGGAAAGTTGGTGGTTCTAGGACCTTAGAAGAAGAAGAAGAAGAAGAAGAAGAAGAAGAAGAGGAGGGCACTTTGGTGCACATGTCACGAAGAAGGAGGGTGATTTCAGACGATGAGTCTACACCCGTGGTTGTTTCTTCCGTGTCTGAAGTCATACCCTCTACCTCTGAAGATGCTTCTCCCTCTCCTGTACATGATTCTATGGATCACTTGTTCCGTGAAGGCTTTGGCCCCGCTATTAGTGAAGTTCCCTTAGCTGTCTTTCCTGCTTCTTTTAGAGGAGTTCCTTCATCCGCTCCTACTATTTCCTCTGCTCCCTTGGCTATTACTGCTCCCGTTGCTGCTTTGCCCGCGACTTTCCCAGTTCCTCTGACTTCTGTGCTTGTAGCTTCTTCATCTCTTCCTGCTTCCGTGCCTTCCGTTAGGGAAGTAGGGTCTTCCAGCAGGGAGATGCGGCAGGTTCTAATAGAAGTTCTAGCTGAGGGGAGTCTCTTCAAGAAAACTGGCGAGCCTGAAGTGTGGCTCAAACCCTTGATAGGCCCAACTAAGAGGTCCAAGCTTGATAGCCGTAGCGCCCTTACATGGGCTAATGAAGTCGTGCATACCTCTTTGAAGGTAAAATGCATTCTCATTTCATTTTTGTACATGAAATTTATCATATCTAATTGATTTCTTTTTTGTAGATCAATCTTATAGGCATGGAGCTCATGAAGAGGGTATCAAATACGGAGCAAGAAATAAAAGAGTTGCGGGCTGAAGCAGGTAATTGGAAGGGACAATATGACAGCTTAAGGATTGACATGGATGCCTTAGAAGAAGAAAAGAGTACCTTGGAGCGGCAGATGAGAATCATGGCAGCGGAGTTGGAAGTGGAGAAGGCTTCTTCTAATCAGGCTGATAAGGGCAAGAGCATCCTTGAGTCTTCATTTGCTGAGCAGTTGTCCCGTGCCTCAGAATAAGCTAGGAGTTTAAAATCCTTGCTGGAGCAAAAAGAGGAATACTCAGGCGAGCTTGTGCAGTCTCTGACCCAGACCCAAGAGGATCTTCGCAATGCCTTGGACAAAATTCAATTCTTGGAGAGGTCTGTTGCACCTTTAAGGGCTGCCAAAGAAGTTGCTGAAGCTGAGAAAGAAGGGCTAAGAGCTTATCTTATGATATGGGAGAGAGATTATGAAGCTTTTGAAGACGCGGCAACCGTCGATGTTAGTTGGGCGTACATGAATTCTCGCCTCGACACATTGACGGAAATGAGTCAGGAAGATTTCGACCTTGACGCTGAAATTGCTAAAACCAAAGAAGCCATGGAAAAGGTTCAACAAGGTCCGAATCTTTCCTCGCCTGAAGGTGAAACTCCTGCTGTTCAAGCCTCTTCGTCCCAGGCTGCTCCTGATCCTACTGCCAGTGAAGAAGTTGATCTCCCTTCTCAAGACAATTGAGATGTTGGTTCCTTTTTTTTTATTTGATTGGTTGTTACCCCCAGCTCCATCGGGCGTAAGTTTTTGGACCTTTGAAAGTCCCCAACTGACAACTTAGGGGCACCTTAATGTAAATACAATATATACGGCTAAGTATTAGTTTAATACTTAGTTTCTACTTAGCCGTTTTAACATATCAATGCAGAATATGACTTTTGTTACTGAGTTTCTGTTCTACTTTTTAAGTCTTCTGCATACTTTATTTTTCGAGGTTTTAGTTTTACCTTTGAGTTTTGCATATAGAATGCTTTAGATTACTCGCACCTTTTTGTAATAGGCACGGTATAAAATGTGTGCCTTTTCGTAGTAGGCATAATTTATGAAAGAGGGGCATTTTTGATCGACACTTAATGAAGAAGACGTCTCAGCTTCATAATGGTGTAATAATGCAATAGAGTGATAGGAATTTTTCACATGTTTAAGAATGTTTCTGAGGAAAGTTTTTTGTTTGAACTTCCACAACATTTTACATGCGTTTGAGTATTGTCTAAAACTCATGTTGCAACTGTTTTCTTTTAACAGATTTGATATACACTTGTATTTCGTAACTGTTTTTCGTATGTAACAGTTTTTTCGAGTTAATACAAGAGACTAACTGTTTTTCGTTCGTAACAGTTTTTATAAAGGTTGGGGTTTTTACCCGTAACTGTTTTTGTTGACAATAGTTTTCAATAATCACGAGGAAGTGCTTTTTCATCCGTAACTGTTTTATTTGATACCAAGTTTTCAAACAAATACAAGGATTTTGATCTTTCATCCATAACTGTTTTATTTGATAACAGTTTTACATGTGAGTACAAAGATTTCGTAACTGTTTTTAGTTACAACAGTTTTTGAATGAGTACAATGATGATGATCTTTTATCCCTAACTGTTTTAGGTTACAACAGTTTTCTTTTGAATAAGTACGAAGATGTGCATTTCTTCCTCGTGGCTAATATTTTTCCTTTCAACCTGAACATGTTCGAAGGTTTTTTGGATTAGGCTTTGTATTTGAGTCTTCAGCTCTTTCGGTTATGCTCGTATCACTTGATTGTTTGGGTAGATGGATCTTTAGGCTCGAGCTTTGAGTTTCTGATAATCTTCTTTGCTTCGTCTTAGCCTTCCATACTGTATAGTCCCTCAAGAGTTTGAGCTTTGAAGAATGAAATCTCGAGCACTTGACTATTCCTTCCTTGTGGTCCTTTTCCTGAAAAGGAAAAACATGCGGGACTCGAAGGTATATAATTTTTGGATGATGACTGCTTAACCCTTTAAAACGTCCATAAAAAAGTGTAACCCTAGACCGGGAATTCAGTTACTTCCTCGCGTCTTTGCAGGTCTAATATCATAATCTGGTGATGGGTTAGCTTTATGCCTATCATCTAAAAAGGTTAGTAACATTTTAAATGTTCAAAATAAAATCGAACGTGTGATACCTGACCAGGGGTACTTCTTTTCCTTAGAAGTAGTACCTCTTCAACTGGATGGCATTCCAACTTGTTGGTAGGATTTTTCCGTCCATATCTTCCAATTCGTAGGCACCCTTCCCAGCTATTCCTTGGACTTTGTAGGGTCCTTTCCAATATTGACTTAGTTTTCCTGCTCCTGCTTCTTTCGTTGATTGAAAGACTTTTTTGAGGACGAAGTCCCCAATCTTGAAGTATCTGAGATGAGCTTTACGGTTGTAATAACGCTCTATGATTTGTTTTTGAGCTGCCATCCGTATTAGTGTTGCTTCCCTTCGTGGTTCGAGTAGGTCCAGATTAGTCCTCAATTCATCGTTGTTTGCTTCCTCCGTGGATGTTGTAAACCTTATGCTTGGTTCGCCAATCTCCACAGGTATTAAGGCTTCTGAGCCATAGACAAGTGCGAACAGAGTTTCTCCCGTGGCTGTTTTTGAAGTTGTTCTGTATGCCCATAGTACCACTGGTAACTCATCATGCCAATTTCCTTTGGCTTTATCTAGCCGCTTCTTTAGATTATTGATGATGGTTTTATTTGTTGACTCAGCTTGACCATTAGCCACAGGGTGATATGGCGTTGAAGTGATCCTTTTGATTTGCCAGCTTTCAAAGAATTCTGTGATTTGCAAGCCTATGAATTGTGGGCCATTATCACACACGATCTCCTTTGGTATCCCAAAGCGGCATATTATGTTTCCCCATAAGAAGCTTTTCACTTCCTTTTCTCGCACATGTTTGAATGCTTCTGCCTCTACCCATTTTATAAAATAGTCGGTTAGCACGACTAAAAACCGTACCTGTCTTTTAGCTGTGGGAAGAGGTCCTACTATGTCCATGCCCCATTTCATGAAGGGCCATGGGGATATTATTGGATGCAATAATTCGGCTGGTCAATGTATGTTATTGGCAAACCTTTGGCATCTGTTGCATTTGGATACGAAGTTCTCAGCTTCTTCTTCCATCTTAGGCCAATAGTACCGAACTCTGATTAGGATTTTTACCAAGGATCTTGCCCCTGAATGATTTCCACAGTGTCCTTCGTGGACTTCTTTCATCACGAATTCCGTTTGGTTAGGTCCGAGGCATTTTGCTAGGGGCCCTCCAAATATCTTGTGATATAATGTGTTGTGAATGAGGCAGTACCGTGCAGCTTTGCGGCGAAGTGCTTGAGCTGTTTTCTTGTCTTCAGGTACAGTGCCATTCTGCAAAAAATTTAAAATTTCGTTTCTCCAATCCCATGTTAAATTGTTAAAAGTTACCTCATTTGTGTCCTGGTCGATCACTGAATGGAATAGATGAATGACACTTGCATTGTCTTTGTTTGTTACTTTCGTGACTGTTGCGAGGTTAGCTAATGCATCTGCTTCTGCATTTTCCTCTCTAGGTATTTGTATTACCTTCTATGTTTTGAATTGTCTCATGAGCTCTCGTGACTTTTCCATATATTGTTGCATCAGAGTCTCTTGAGCGATGTAAGTCCCCTGCATTTGATTTACTACCAGTTGGGAGTCGCTTTTGATTACTATTTGCTCGATTGAAAGTTCTCGTGCAAGTTCTAGTCCTGCAATGACAGCTTTGTACTCTACTTCATTGTTAGTTATAGGATAACATTTGATAGCTTGTCGTGTCTTTTCACCCGTGGGTGATATTAAGACTATGCCTAAGCTGACACCTTTTATATTGGAAGAACCATCGGTAAATAGGGTCCATAGACCCGAATTAGCACCGTTAAGAGTTGTAACTCTTTTTCCACTTCAGGGACAATGTTATTACTAAAGTCAGCGACAAAATCAGCTAAGATCTGAGACTTAATTGCAGTCCTAGGCTGATATATTATTTCATGCTCACTTAATTCTATGGCCCACTTGGCTAATCTTCCTGATAGTTCTTGTTTATGCAGTATGTTTCTTAATGGATATGAGGTGACAACTGTGATTGGATGACATTGAAAGTATGGCCTTAATTTTCTAGATGCCATGATTAGAGCTAAGGCTAACTTTTCTAGATGTGGATATCTAGTTTCAGCATCTAGTAATGTCTTGCTTACATAATAAATAGGAGATTGTTTACCTTTATCCTCCCTTACCAATACTGCACTTACAGCAATTTCCGAGACGGCAAGGTAGACGTACAACCTCTCCCCCTCCTTTGGCTTTGACAGCAACAAAGGTTTTGATAGATAAGCCTTTAGGTCTTTGAGATCCTGTTGATATTCTTCAGTCCATTCGAACTAATTTTGCTTTTTGAGAACTGTAAAGAATTTAAAACTTTTTTCGAAATATTTGGAAATAAATCTTCCTAAGGCTGCAATTCTTCCCGTTAGTCTTTGAACTTCTTTTTAGTTTATAAGTACATCGGGTATTTCTTCTATAACTTTAATTTGAGCGAGATTTACCTCTATTCCCCTATTTGATAGAAGGAAACCCAAGAATTCACCTGATTCTACGCCAAAAGCGCATTTTTCTGGATTCAGCTTCATATTCTACCTGCGTAAAATGTCAAATGCAATAGAGAGGTGCTGGAAATGGTCTTTCGCCCGTGTTGATTTACCAGCATGTCATCGATGTAAACTTCCATCGTTTTTCCCAGATGTTCCTGGAACATCTTAGTCACTAGCCTTTGATAGGTGGCTCAAACATTTTTTAAGCCGAAAGACATGACTTTATAACAATAAGTCCCCCTGTTTGTAATAAAGGAGGTTTTTTCCTCATATGAGGGATCCATTTTAATCTGATTATAACCAGAATACGCATCTAGAAAGCTTAACAATTCATGACCTGCGGTGACATCAATCATTTGATCTATATGTGGTAATGGGAATGAATCTTTTGGGGCATTCTTTATTTAAATCAGTATAATCTACGCATACTCTCCATTTTCCATTCTTTTTAGGTACTGCCACAGTGTTAGCTAGCCAGTTAGGGTATGTTACCTCTCGTATTGAACCAATTTTCAAGAGTTTCTGTACCTATTCGTCAATCACTTGGTTCTTGAATGGACCTTGCTTTCTTTTCTTCTGCTTAACATGCATGAAGGATGGATCTTCATTTAGTTTATGAGTCATCACTTCTGGTGGGATACCTGTCATATCTGAGTGGGACCATGCAAAGCAATCTGCGTTAGTCTTTAAATAATCAATTAACTTACCTCTTTGATTGGGGCTCAACCTCGTGCCTATATGCACTTTCTGTTCGGGTTTTTGTTCAAACAATGGAACAACTTCGAGCTCTTCCGTAGTTGTTTTGATGTGTTCGTCTTCATCCGGTTCTTGGATGATGTCCGGTCTAGAATCTACGTCCATGTGATCCAATGCATCTTCCGTGGTGACTTGATTTACCTTCTCGTGAGTATCTCCTTCCGTATCTGTTTGAAAACTCACCTCTTTTGTACTTGTTGGGTCAGTAATTTTTTCGTACCTGTTTGGCCAGTGACGTCTGTCTGGAAGATTTATCTGTCTTCCGGTTCTTCTGTATCTACTTTTTTGTTATAATGCACCACGAAATTCATATTTCTGGAGGTATGTTGATCACCTTTAACCTGTCTGATTCCCCATTCTGAAGGGAATTTAATTACCTGGTGTAAGGTGGATGGTATTGCTTTCATGTCGTGGATCCAGGGCCTTCCCATGATTACATTATAAACCATGTCAGTAACAATGACTTGGAATTTGGTGTTTTTTGTTACTCCCTCGGCGTAAGTGCTAAGTTGGATCTCTCCTTTGGTTATCACTGTAGAGTTGTCAAACCCTGATATGGCTCGTGCCTTTGGGATCACCTGATTTACCATGAGCATTTCTTCCACGACTCTTAACAAGATGATATTGACTGAACTAACTGGATCAATCAACACTCTTTTAACGTTAGTGTCATGAGTGAGTAAGGATATTACCAGAGCATCGTTGTGGGGGAGCATCAATCCGCCAAAATCTGCATCATCAAAGGTTATATCATCTACATCTGGATTTTCTCGAACCCGCTTTCCGTGGGTAATTGTGACCTTCGAGTCTAATTTGCAAACTATTCCATTCACTTCCTCTCCTCCATGTATCACGTTGATGATTCTTTTTAGAGATGGAGGCTTCGGGGGCTCCTGCCTGTTCTTCATATATGCCTGTTTACCTTTATCACTAAATAATTCTGTTAAATAGCCATGTTTCAATAATTGTTCTATTTCACCTTGTAAAAATCTGCAATCTACAGTCCTGTGTCCATAATCATTATGGAACTCACACCAGAAATCTGGGTTCCTCTTATTTGGGTTTGACCGCATTTCTTTGGGCCACCTAATGTCACGACCTGAAATCCCACCTTCGGGCCATGACTGCGTCTAACGTTGAACCCGCTAGACAAGCCAACGTTTGAACTGAATAAAACTCATTAACAACAAATACGAACAGGATAACTAAAATACAACAGAGCACTTTCGAAATGAAACCCATAAACAAATCCCAGAACTGATGTCACATACTCACGGACTATCTATGAGATTACTACAAACAAAAGGTCTGAAATAAATAATAAGACTGTCTTTGAAATACAAAGTAAGACAGAGCTGAAAGTGGAAAGTAGAAGGTGACGTCAAGGCCCACGAACGTCTGCGGGTCTACCTCGAGTCTCCTGTGTGACTGAATGAGATGCTCCGATCGTCAGTGATCTCCGGGTCCGGCTGCGTAGTCTGCACAACATAAAGAAGTGCAGGTGTAGCATCAGTACAACCGACCCCATGTACTGAGTAAGTGTCGAGCCTAACCTCGGCGAAGTAGTGACGAGGCTAGGACCAACACTACATATGTACCTGTGCAATTTTATATAATAACAGGAAAAATGGCAACAGAAATAGCAAGTAAGACAGATACGAGGAGAACATGCTGGGGAG
Source organism: Nicotiana undulata (assembly GCA_005239495.1). NCBI lineage: Eukaryota > Viridiplantae > Streptophyta > Magnoliopsida > Solanales > Solanaceae > Nicotiana > Nicotiana undulata. Next base: position 74,925 of record ML275569.1, read on the forward strand.
ATAGGGTAGCAGTATGCTAACACAACAGTACAAGGTAATAAATGAAACGTAAAGGCAAGGCAGAAGTATAGCTTCTCAAACATATAATGAACAGGAAAGGCACGGCATGTCCCCTCGTGCATAACCTCACAATCACTCGGCACAGAATGTCCCCTCGTGCATATATAATAACACTCGGCACAGAATGTCCCCTCGTGCATATATAATATCACTCGGCACGGAATGACCCCTCGTGCATATATAACAACACTCATTCAACACGGCATGTACCCTCGTGCGACGAATAATAAAAACACAAGGCAACAATAATGTGAAAGTCAACAATACGAAGTCTCGAGTGCATGGAAATATTCAATACAATTCCCTTGTCCCAGCAAGGAGAATTCATCAATTACAATATCAACAAATGCCCGACAAGGGT